>JAYMSZ010001104.1:0-15539 GCA_036897665.1 Pelargonium citronellum | reverse complement strand
TTCTTATGACAGAAGTAAAAAATTTCTACTTATTTCTACTTCTTCATCATTACAAAAGTGGAGAGAGAAAAGTTGTTATTTCTATGATGTGGCAAAATTTTAATGGATGTGTAAGTGACTTTTGCATGCCAAGAAGTGTTCCCAAACAAGGCCTAATGCTATGTAATCTTTGGTTGAGGATCTTCCCTCCGTACAAGAACAAAACCAAAGAGGAGCATAGTTAGATAATGGCCAATGGGAATGGGAGTGAGCGGCGGGGAAGTGTACACTGTACACTGTACACTGTAATCTGACTTGAGTGGCACTGATGGTAATAACCGAGAAAATAAAAGGACAAACATGGACATTGAACATCTCGACAGATCTCTCCACCCTTTTGCCTTCCTCTCCCCGCTCGCTCCATCGCTTTATACACCAAACTCACTCTCTCTATGCCCTAGAGTTAGACCACTGATCTCCGTCGTCTACGACACTCCGGCGGACCTGCGCATTTTTTCCGGTGAGCTCTACATTTTTTTTTGTCTCTCCTCACTTTTCATCTTCCTCTTCTACTGTTGTTGTGCAATTACAATCGGATTTTGAATCTTGAAAATGCTTCTAGCTGTTTACCATTGAATTGCGCAGACGAGTGTTTTCTTTTTCAGACAAAGCTTTCTGATACTTGTTTACAGCTCAATCCCTAATACCGTCTTTGGTTGCTAAGAAAAGAAAAGAATCTATTAATATATCGTTTTTTTTTTCTTCCTGTTGCTTCATCTCAGATGCTTGGGTTTGAAATTATTATTCTTAACTGAAAATGACCTAATTCAGTTATCTGGCATACTTGAGGTGAGGTTTCAATTTTATAGCCAGAAGCTGGTAAACATTGAGAGCACATAACTTCAATCTATATCTATTTATTTGTTTATATTCATTAGTAGCTGATTTAGTTGTCCTTTTGATTGATATTATGCTAATTTTCATGGACCTGAAGTAGTTAAGTGCACTGCAACTTATGGCCATTTTAGGGTAGGCTTTTCTGTAATATGGTGTTCAAATGTGCCTACTTTTGAGTTATCTTGCTAATTCCTTAAACAATTTGGATAAATCACTCACCGAATGGATCTTTCACTGGCATTGACTAGATTAACTTCATTGTATCTTTAGTCTTGGACTCTTGGTATGCAAAATGGATCGATCACTGTCCTTTGACAAACATCATATGTTTATTGTTTAATATTTCACTTATGAATGTATTGATCTTGTAGGAGATTAAAATATAAACTCTATTTACTTTCCTATTTACGCACTCAAATCGAAATGTTAGTATTGCGGAACACTAACCAATTATTTCATAATATTTTGTGTGGTGGATTGCATGGAAAGGGGTGTTGTCATTTTTGAAGCGGATACCTTTCTGATTCAATGGTTATCTGTTCAGTTTTTGAACATCTTATGTTTGTATACCTCTAGCAGCAAATATATGTACTACTCAAAGTTTCAATGTATTGCCTGCAGCATTAATTATCGAGTTGCAAGACCTTTCACTCTCTTTTATTTCTCGTACACAGTTGAACTAAGTATCATGACTAGAAACCTACTTTCTTGTTTTTTGATTTGTGCTAGTTGATTTGGTTTTATATGTAACGGTTAAGATTATTTAGTGAGTGAAGGTCTTTTGCTTCATTAACATTCATGTATTCTCATTGATATGTACTTGATTTTCTAGTTCATTGATAAGGATTCATCTCACACAGTGTACTTCCTGCAGTGTGCTTGGCGGCCTCTTTCAGCAAAGTTGATTCTCAATTTAAATATGGAAAGTGAGGATTATATTGACATCCCTGCACACAACAATTCCAGCTGTGAAAATGAGAGGAATGAACTTCATAATTCAAAAGATGGACCCTCTGAAGCTGATTCTTTTCCTAGTAATTCTGATTGTATAGAAGACAAACTAATTGATGACAACCTGCAGCACAAGGCTAATGTCAGACATGGAGATAATGATTGCATAATGGAAACAGAACATGACAAGGATTTGGTCGACAATCTATCTATTGCACAAGTGAGTGTTGAATTGACTGAAACTGTGTCAGTTGTGGAGAAATTGAATGGCATCAGCTCTAGAGTACATGTTGAGAATGGTGGCCTTACCATCCCTGATAAAACTTCCTATGGGGACCATAAGAAGGCTGGCAGTTGTATCCTACTCTTACATTTGTTATACTTCTATGTTCTTCAACACGTACTCAATTAGCTTTTCTGGAAACTAACACCAGATAGGGCCTGCTTCCACAATTATATATTGCAATACTGTCTTAGAAAAAGTGTCCATGAATTTTTTTTTCATAGGAATTTCTTATATTAATGGTGTGTAATTTCATGATTTCCATAATTCAACATGCCAGCTATATTAGGAAAGCGAGCCAGGATGACTTCCGATGAACAGAAACCTTCAGTTCGTGTCATGTATCATTCCCTAACAAGGTTGGAATGGGATTGTTATCGTTAGTCAGTAATACAGATTGTTTAGATGTGGAATTTATAGTCTGATAATTATGAGGATTTCCCATTGATTGGATTCTTTGTTGATTGTTGTATTTTCTACAGAGCTAGTAAACTAAAGCTTGAAGAGCTATTACAGCAATGGTCAGAGTGGCATGCACAGCATGATTCTTCATCCCATGTATTATTCTCACTGAAAAAATGTAGCTTTCAATTTTGGCATCTGTTCCCTTCGTCTCTTAACAATTTTTTAGCCGTAACTACTTCTCTGTTATTGGCGTTTGAATAAACTCTTTAGAAAGAGAAACTAACCATGACTGTAACTAGCATGAAAAAATGCTTGCTTTCATAGCGCCCGTTTATTCATATATCACTTATTTTAATAGAAGGTGACTGACAATGAAGAGACTTTAAGCGTGGCATGATATACAATCTACGACTGAGTGTTCAGTTAGGCACATATTGATTTAATCTTTTCTTTTCCTGGGATCAGTTGAGTGATTATGAAGTGTCTGATTTAGCATGTTGTTGGTGAAGTATAATATTGTTGGTAACTGGAAAGCTATTATACATTATCTTATGTGAAGCCATTTCTGCAAGAGAAATAGGACTTTTGAGGGTGTTGATCCTTGAAAGTCTGCATTCTTTTAAGTTCTCTATTTGCACGAATTTAAAGTTTATTTTTGCTGAGTCACTACTCAATTTTCTAGGCTTAATATTATTTTATTTTAAAAGCTCGGTATGGTGGTTGCATTTTTTTTTTTGGTGAGACCAAATTAAGGGCTAAAGGCCAAGATTAAGGGGAAGGACTAGGGAGTTTCATTTTTTCGCGAAGTATAAATCATTAGTTGGAACACGAAGGCTTTGGTTGATTGGAGGCTGGCTATTGAAACTTGTAGAGTACCATCAAGTTGGTTTTGATTTTGCATGAAACTATTTAGATTATAAGTAGGAATGCTTTCTAATATACTGTTTGCATAGTTTGTCTCTCTAATTGTGTGTTTTCATTGGGCAGAGTATTGTTCAAATTCTAATTTACTTATTCATTTTGAGAAATTTATTTCTAGTTTGACCTCTTCAATTCTATTATGAAAACTCATAGTGGCAATTAAATTTGCCCTCAATGAGTAGAAGTTCTAGATCCGGTTCCAACAAGATGATCTATGGGATTCTAGGAGTTCTCAACTGAAGCAATCATATCATGATTTTCTTGCATTTTATTGGTTGACTCGACTGTGGTACTAAGTATTATAGAGTTCACTTTTCTGAACTTATTATGTAGATACGTATGATGCACACACTGTACAGTTGTGCATTTGAATACATGTGTAACTACTTTTGGTTTTGGCAGTAGCGGCTTCTTTGAACTGTAATGAAATGTAGTCAGACTTATTTATTTTGTTAACTGTTCAGGATCCTAATGAAGGGTTAGAATCTGGAGAAGAGACGTACTTTCCGGCTCTACATGTTGGTGGGAAGTCATCTGCAGTTGTAAGTTTTCTCTCTGCATGTCTATTACTGCCAATGTTGGATTTATGAGCAGTTTATTTGAACATGTATATGTCCAACAAGTTTTCTTCTTTAAGTTGCATTATAAAGTTTACCCTTTCCTAATTTCTTTGGACCAAGAGTTATCTGGAATTAAATTTTGTCAACCATTGCTTGGTTTTCTAAGAAAATTGATGAAAATATTTTGGCACAGGATGACACATAAATAATCTGCAAATGTAGATTTATTTACTGCTAAAGTTTTAAGGTTTCCAGATAAAAATATAACATCACTCTAGAAAGTATGGATGACTTGGTTACAATCTATAAAGTCAAACCCTGCAGAATATACATGAAAAGGTTTTAAAAATAGTATGAAATGTGTGATGAGTGATGACCAAATAATATATTCGACAGTGTATCTGACAATGACACTTATACAAGTCTTCGTATCCCAGTCTTGATATAAATGAACTTTGTAATGCATTTCACTCGCAAATCAAGCTTATGTATGCTTATACGTCTGTATGCTTGAAGCAGAATGGTTGCTGCTCAAGACCTGTCAATGTTGATCATATTTTATGATGTACAATTGTGATAACATATAATTTCCACCGTTAAATGTATGTAGAAGCATTCTGAATTGTATGTCTTGGTACTACTTTTTTGTTCCAAAACTTATTTGAACATGTTAATTAAATGCAATAATATTATATTCAGAATCCTTTCATGGGTTTGGTCATCTAATATGCTATGAATTCTTTTTTGCATAATGCATCGAGCTTTTTATGATCTGTTCGGCAGTTGCTTGAAGCTTGATATTCAACTATGTTAATTCAAATTTTAAATAGAATAGTAGATATTTTAATCTTCTAGTGTGACTCATACACAATTTCAGAGGTGGTACTACCGTACTGCTAGTAGCAGATGAACATTTATAGGACTTTAATTTGTTTCTTTAGCAATTTTGGGTGTGTAAAATTGGACTCTGTAATCTATCATAACAGCTTACATGTATGCCCCCATGCAATAGAGGTCGATGCTCTGTAATATAAAATTTTCCCCATCCCGTTTATTAGTCAATTTTTACCCGAGTTCTGCTTGCAGACATTACATAATGAATTCACATTTAACTATGAGAATTGGTAGATTGACTAATAATAAACTTTTATTTGGCACGAAATTGATGTTTAATCTTTGTATGTAATTGTCTGTTATAAAGTTTTAGTGCTTACGCTCTTTCACTGTTTCACTGTTTCACATTGATATTTTCCATCACAAAAAGCAAAGAAGTTTTTTGAGTTCTTATTATGTTTTGCCTATTTGAACGTGTAGTCTTTCTGGATAGACAACCAGACCTCGAAGCAGAGCAAGGGGTTTGTTCCTTTGGATAGTAAATCGGTTCCTCTTTATGATCGTGGATATGCTCTTGGTTTGACTTCAGCAGATGATCTTAGTAATTTGGAAGGGTACATATTTCATCTTTCCCTCACATTTTGTAGCTGAGCTGTTTCTAATGTGGCCTCCTGGGTTATTTGTCATTCTATAATTAGCAATTTGATTAATAATTGGTACAAGGGTATGAATCTTTCTTGCATTTTTCACTTATTTGTGCTTTTATCGAATCTGTTTTTTCTTCCTTGATTGCATTTAACATCTTATCAACAACTTTATCCTTGTAAAATAATATTGCTTTATTAGTTGGGTATTTAATAATTAGACCAGTTGTACCATATTTTGGACTATATTTGTAGGAGAATACTATCAACATTGTCAGTCCTTATTCCTGCTTGAACCATTGCTGGTTCTTGTTATTAGAAAATATGTTTTTTTTAATCATTTCTATTTGAAGTATATGATTTCACTATTTATGAATGTGAATGATGAAGACAAGTTGTTAAGGGTAATGGACCAAATTGGAAGTAATTTTTTTATATTTAATTTGAGGAACAACAGCAGTGTGCTGAGTGTAATGAACCCCTAATGGAGTGATATTTTAATGTACCGAGTAAGAAGCAATTATTCTTGAGAGTTTATATTACTTGTTACTTTTCCATTTTATGGAGGAAGCAGCTAAACTATCATATTATCTCAGAATGCAGCACTGCCAGGAGCTTACTTTTCGCCACCTATAATAATAGGACCTTTGCTGCATTAAAATGTGAATTAGACTACTTGGAATATACATCAGTGGAGAATCCACCCAGATTTTCTCTTATTGGTTTGTTTCACTATGAAAACAAGCGAGGATCTAATGCTCCTAACTGAATTAATTATAGTTCCCTATCCTTTGTCAATTTTGTGTTTAATGTCATTATTTGCATAGTTTCATGTTTGTAGCTACCATCACTTCTACCGTACATAATATTTACATATCATATTTGTTGCTTATGTTTGCCTTCTACATTGCAGAGGTTTGATAGTAGCTGATGCTAGTCGCTGTTTTAATTGTGGTTCCTATAATCATGCCTTGAAGGACTGTCCAAGACCTCGTGACAATGTTGCTGTCAGTAATGCTCGAAAACAACACAACTCCAAACGAAATCAGAATCCTGGTTCTCGAAATCCAACTCGATATTATCAAAATACTCCAGGTGGGAAGTATGATGGTCTAAAGCCAGGGGTTCTCGATCCTGAAACCAGGAAACTTTTGGGTCTTGGGGTAATGCAACTATGATATTACATGAAAAATACTTTTCTCCTTCATGATGTTTTAATGTTACCATGAAATAAATAATCTTTAATTGTTTCATTTATTTGTTAATATCAAAACTGACAACAGCGGTTATGTGTAATGACAGTAACAAGTTCCACTCATCGCTTGGTAAAAGATAAAGTCAATGGGTTTAGAAAGGATATATGTCCAAATAAAACCAAAGGACTTGCTAAGATTTGTGTAGCCTACCTAGAGAAGTTGGGATCTCAGTTTTATCTGTTTTTCCAAGAAGCAACTTGGGATGCTGAATCATTTTATAGTTTTGCCTTTTTCTCTGGTTTACAAAAGCCCAAATCCCATGTCTAAGTAACCTGAAAGGCTGAAACCATATTTCTGTAGATATCTCTTGATTCTCTTTTTCTTCAGATTGCAATCTATGTTGGGGTTACTTTGTCTGCTCTTGCTGTTGTAATAATGTAGAAAGAGGAGTCAACACTTGTCATCTATAGTTCACATGAAGTCATTACATTTTAGAAGGCAAAAGATAACAGACTAAGTTTGGAGGTTTTTCCTATGATACAATATTAATTATTATTTTGTTTTGTTTTGCAGGAGCTTGATCCACCCCCTTGGCTTAACAGGATGCGAGAAATAGGTTACCCACCAGGATATTTAGGTAAGTGAATCTATCTTCTATTGAAGTAGTCATGTTTGTGAAAAATATATGGTCTGGTATTCCCTAAATTGGGAATTACATTTGGTTTCCCTTTTATAAACACATTTTCTTTGGGCTATCAGTGGCTCTGGGCAGGGGAGATACCATGAGTTACATGGCAATTTATTATATAATACCAAAGTTAATTTGTAGATTGAATTAAATCGTTATCATTGAAAAGTATGTCCATGCTGTTAATGAGATGGCAGAAGTGCAAATTTATTAGTTATGGACAGTTTTAAGTAGGTTCTTGGAAAGTTACTGAAATCAAGCAATACTAAATGTTGTCATACTCCAAATATGGTTCATTAGCTTAGTGTTGTAGAAACTAATATATAGCTAAAGGGTCAGTAATAATGTGCATAAACTCTATATGACGTGTTTGAGGCCATGAGCTCATCTCAAAGTATGCAGCATTTACCATTTTAGCCCTTTATTTGTAATCTTCATTGGTGTTCTACTGACCCTTATCTTGACATTTTGTAGACCCAGACAATGAGAATCAGCCATCAGGGATTACTATATATGCTGATGAGGAGATTAAGGATGAACACGAGGAAGGTGAAATTACAGAAGCAGAACTCCCTGAACCTCAGAAGAAGATGACTGTTGAGTTTCCTGGAATAAATGCACCCATTCCACCAAATGCTGATGAAAGACTTTGGGCAGCTGGGCGTTCAAGTTCTGATCAGTCTAGAAGTCGTTTGAATCGAAGAACAAACTATTCTTCAGAATCTTCTAGTAGAGGGCATCAACGTGATCAAAGATGGTCCCGTGATTACAGAGACGATGGTCCTCCTGGCTGTGACCCTGTTAGTGGCTTGTCCAGCTCTAGTTACCCTCCAAGGTTTGGCAATTATGAATCATCAGTACATGCTTACTATTCAAGAGGTAATGCTCCAACACCGAGAAGCCCTACCCTTGGGAGGTCCTTTTCTGAAAGAGGTAGGAGGAGCCCAAACCATGACGGTTCCTCAGCTCATGACCACTATAATTTACCATATTCTTCATCTAGACTGGATCATAGCTCAACTAGATCTGAGAATCGGACTGATTATGGTTCTGATTACAATCGTGATCGCGATCATGACGATCACGAACCTTCATATCATAACAGGTACAAGAGTGATGCGCAGCACAATCGTTGGAGGTAAATGGCATCGACTGATTGTAGAACTTGTAAAAATTCATTTTTCCTGAAATACAATGTAGATTACATTTCTTTGTTATCAATACCATCTAGATTCTAGGGAGGGTCTTAATTTACAAAGAATTAAATGGGCTAAATTGACTTTATATTGTTTTGAACCGCGCAATTCTGTCATTTAAGCCCTCATTTTCATTGGAGCGTAACGCTTTGTCAGGATGCTATAAATCTTGTTTTTATTTTATGTTTTGATCAAGTGGCCAAACAATTATTGTAAGTGCTGCAAATTTGCTGGGTTGGAAGAGCTTTCATTTCTGTTTCTCTTATTTCTATTTTTGTTGTGGTAGATGCTCAGAAAATTGATACTGAGAAAGTGAACTGTTGTCTATTGTTTTCAAGCAGGGTTGATGGTGGATTTCTTCAAGCCCTTATTATTAATTAATTATTTCTTATTTCTATTAATACATGTATGTAATTTCTTTAACATATGCCATGGGCTAATGTTTTCAACAGAAAAAGAAGATGAATTAAATATACTTCAGTTGCTCTCGACTACGATAGCTAGTTAAAAGGCCGGGACAGAATGATGTGTAGCAGAGTTGTGCCTCTTGGAGGGGCCAGAAGGAGGCTCTTCGACTCCTCTGGGAAGGAAATTGAAAACCCGACCTCGAAACCCCACAAATGACAGCCGAAGCTCCTCCTGGTGCTGGTTTGTGTTGGACTGACGAGCGGTCATGATCAGAGTAACGAAGAGAATGAGCCACAAAGACGATGAGATTGTCAGAGATGGAAGCCAACGCTGGTTGTTCATGTTGCGACCGAGTTCAAGTGAAGAAAAAGAAGAAGACGAAGACATTTATGTGCATGGAAAGAAAAAGTGAATGGGTGTAGGCAAAGTGAAGGAATGATCAAGTAGGAAGAAAAGTGACAATTTTAATGTGAATTGAACGTGAAAGTAGCATAGATTTTTGTAGTAAGTGGAGTGGAAGAGAATGTTGTGTACGGGCCAAGCTCCCTTGAAACTCACTACAACTCTTCTTTCTTTACTTCAACTACAATCTATACATTTTATTATTATTAAAATCACTGATAAGAATCGGTGATTTACAGAGAAATCAATGATAAGAATTTGATTGGTTACTCTGCATAAGATTTTGAAAAATGCCACTTACAAGGCACGACTTGAAGGAGATAAAGTGGCAAGGTCGGGGTGTTTGGTATTCTGTAACGTGACAAAATGAACATTTCATTCTAAATGATCATTTCATGCAAAACGTTTGTAAGTAAGAATTTTGAATAAATTTTTATATGTATGTGCATTGGCGGAGCCAGGGGAGGGCAATCATAGGCAACTGCCTATGCCAGCTCCTCTGGTCTCCTTTATATATCTATGATTTCACATAAATTGACATCTGTATGCCTCTGCCGAGTGGTAAGGACGTGGCAAGAAAGCATGACAGTATCAAACTTTTTATCTCTTTATGTTTTCTCTATTGGGCCAAGCCCACAGGATCAGTTCTGCTCCAAGTTCATCCTAGCCTTTATACCTTATTATTTTAATAAGCCCACACCAAACCAACCCCAACTCCTATTTCTTATTATTTTAATTTTATTAATACTGCTACGATACAATTTAAGACTTGATATTTTTTTCTTCTAAAGGTGCAAATCATTCTAATACTAACCCACTAAAATATTATATTACATACACTAAAATTGTATACCCTATATAAAAATAGATCAACTTTGAATTTGTATTAAATAAATAGTTTATTCTTTAACTAAGAAAAAATAATAATCAGACAAATATTACAGTTTAGTTTGTTTATATGTATAAACTCTAAATGTAAAGATAATAGTGTTGCATGCATCATTCACAAAATGATGTGTTATGTATCTTATTTAATAAATGGTATGTGATGAAAAAAACTTTATTTCAATATTTTGTCCCATATTCAACTTTTTACAAGTAAGTTAAGAGTCACCGTATAAAGCGAACTATTTTTTAAGTTTAATAGAAACAAATTAAATTGAACATCAAAAAAATTTAAGCTAGTTTATGTGGACAACTTTTAACTATTTCAATTTTAAAAAATTGCCTACCCTTCACCACATCTCTGGCTCCGCCACTGTGTATGTGTATGACTTTCTTCATTATGCGGATGTGTTCAAGAAATCTTGCTACGTGATTACGAAAGGCGTCGACAATGGGTTTTCTTCAAAGAGTGACCATCCTCCATTCCCATTGCGTTCGTCTATCACATTAATTGTCTATTAGATCCAATCCTATCAAATCTGAAACTTTTATATGTTCAATTTTTGAAAAAAAAAACAAATGAATATTGTCTTGAGCGTAACCAATTGTTTAAGTTCTTGTGAACGTGACAACTTTCATATAAGAGGTCTTGAAAACATTTTAAAGAAAGAAGATGATTGACAACTATGCATATATTTTTCGTGCACGCGTTTGTGTGTATGTTATTTTCAAACAATTACCAGTAAACTTGTATATATTTATCGGCAACTTGTAAACATAAATATGTGTGAGAAGTATGAAATCATTGACTTATAAACAATTATCTGTGAACTGTCGTATATTTATCAGTTAGAAAGCTGTAAGTGAATACGGTTAAATTTTCATATAATTATGGGTCCAATAAAAATAATATAAAAAAAAATTAATGAATTATAATCCAAAAAGAAAAAGTTAATGAAGACTGGGTGTGGGTCCCACTAGTCCCACGTTGCCCGCCATGGCGCCACATATTATTTTCACACTACATAAATCGCGAACACGAAAAATTTGATCAAAAGTAGAAGCGACCAAAACAAACTTTTATTGGGATTTGGATTTGGATTTGTTGTAAACACTCTCAACACTTAACGATTGGAGAGAGACAAGCCCAACAAAATTAAAGCGTCCATGTCGTCGCAGGTCATCGTCTCTCTCTCAAATTAGGGTTTCTCTTCAATTTATTCAAATTATTTAATCCTATTAATCCCCATTACTGTTCCATTGCTTTTTCACTGCAATTCAATTTTAATTACAGCCTAACCCGCCTAATTTGCACGCGCCTCCGCCTCCGTACGGCCCAATTCACTGTTGAATTTTTCCGTCAGCGGTTTCCGGTGGAATTCACTGCTCTAGGGTTTTGAATTTGATCTAGGGTTCTTATGTGAAATTTCAGTTTTTCTTGAATTGGGGGTTTTTCAACGGTTGAATTTGAGTGCCAGTGATCATGCTAAGTCCAAGGGTTAAATTAGGTTTTTTGAATTTGTATTTTATTCATATTTGTATATGCTTCTTTACGTAATGGTTCGATTATGATTATGTCAAGAATGCAGATACAAATTGTAATGCTGATTACCGAGCGTTTTGTTGTGTGCTTTTACCTGATGGAAACAAAAAGGGAATCTTAGGTACTTTTGTATTTGTGGTGTGTATTGAAAATACTTACTGCTAGATTATGAAAGCTACTTGCAGTTGGGGCTTAAATGATGTAGAAAGGAAAAAAAATTGGGATTTCTTATTTATGTTTATAGAATGTTGGGGTGTGATTTTTTTATTTCAAATGTGATTCCAACTATTAAAGTTTGAAAGCCTTATGCTTAAAGCCTTAAACTAATAGTCTTGAATTACCGATAGGAGGAGGTTATGGTGAAATCATCAAATTTCCTCTCTCTCTCTCATTTGTTTTTTTTCACATTTCTCTTATTCTGTTTCTTCTTTGCAGATGTATAATTCCGCATAAAAGAGCAACATGTACTACATGGCTCAAAAGAGTTTTGACCAGGGACAGAAACACTCTGTCCCTAATGTTCAAAGTTCACTCCAGATGGGTGGAAGTGGCTTACATCCCTACCCTTTGAACAGCCAAGTGCATCACATTAGTGATTGGCGCCGGGATCCTCGTATCAATCGTTTTCGTGGTTTAGTCAGAAGCCAAATGTAAGTACTGAAACCTTGGATTAAGCTCAACTCTATAGTATTGATTGAATTGTTGTTGGTGGTTGTGGTGGTGTTATTATTATTATTTATTTATTTTCATTATTATATTTTTTTTTGGGGGGGGGGTTACTTGTCCTACTCATTTCGTACTAGAGTTTTTGTTTTGACTATTCACATGCTTCTGAAGTGCTGAGATTTTGAAATGGAAGGCTGAACCTTCACGGGAGCTGGATCAACGTGCATCCAAGTTTGCGCAAATTATGGAGAATAAACTATTTATGCAAGCTACTTCAAAGGTCCATTCTTGAAAACTTATTTCAAATTTCATTTATAGACTTGCGCACATAATTTGCACATATTGCATACAAAAGCTATTGGTGGTTACCTGTGCCTTTTGTTTGGGTCTTTATGATATGTTTTATAGGAGGAGTATTTGAACAAGGATATTCGGATGCGTCGAATAAGGGATTTTTTCGGGCAAGAAACGGGTACAAATCCCATCCAGGCCAACCAATCTTCCTCACCTAATGTTATGATTATGCCTACAGTAGTTAATTGTTGGAAATCAGATGTGCCCAACCTTCCTTTTAGCTACTCCAAGGATTCTGGCATCAGCTGTATCAGTGATATAACAATGAGTTCGGGCCAATTTGCTGGGAGAATGGATCTAGATCCTGTACAGGCTTCATCAAGTACTACATATTCTACTGGAGAAGGATTTACTGGTAGTGGAGCAGTTGAAAATGGACCAGGAATTTCTCAGAGCAGTATAAAGTACACTTCCAATAGCGAGTCGTTAAATGGACATCTTCAGCAGCAATATCTTCACCAAGGTATGCTTTTGTAACTAAAATGGCAAGGCTCTTTGAATTGTCAATATTTCTAAACTTTTTTTAGTCTCAATTATGCATAGTAAATCAACATATTTTCTCTATAGATTTTAGTGGATAATTCTCAGAATAAAAGGCTTGGATTCAATATCATTTCCTTGTGTCCAATAATTCCTGAAGACTCCTCTCTCTTTCTTTCCCTTCAATATTTCATTGCCCTCCTTAATTTCGTCCTCATGATTGTGTCTTTTTAATTCCATCAGGTGAATTGAATTTACCAGGTTCCAGAAGCTGTGTGCCAAGCAATCAGAATATTGCTTCCTTGGTTTATCCATCAACATTGGAAGAAACAGTAGAGTCTTCCACTTCATATTTTCAGGACTCCCAGTGTAATCTAGAGAGAAATCCTGAGGTTTCAAATTGTTTCCCTTGTTTGGTCCCAGATACACAAAGTTCAACTCTTGAGGATGTTGTTAAACCTTATCTGCAATTCACTAAGCCAGATACCCAATCAGTGTCTTACTCATTTGAACGATATGGTTCTTGCAGTCGAATGACTGGAAAAAATGCACCTCAGCTGTCTCAGCTCTCTAAAGAACAATTAAACATTTCCCCCAGTATGGTCTCAGACTCAGGGAGTTCAACTCTTGCGGATGTTCTACAATCTCAATCGTTGATGCTTAAGTTTCAAGGAAATGAGCAGTTGCCTGGACAACCTCATCTGCAGTTTCATAAGCCATTTGAGGCCCAATCACAGCATTACTTGGTTAAACAGTATGATTCTTGCAGTCAAATGGCAGGGTATAATTCATGCAAGCAGCCTCAGCTCTCTTCAGAACAATTATATGGGGTTTCATTCGGGGCTTCGGAAAACTCTGCACTTCTTTATGGCAATATGGAAACTGCCAAAGATGGAACTTCAAGCTATCAGTTGGACTACTCTATGAAGCGTAAGATTTTACTTGCTTATTTCTACATCAAGAGCGCGGGAACGCCAATCGAGGAAAATAAAGTTTCCTTTGTAAACGTTTTGCATTCGACATTATGTGATGGTGTCATATGCCTTTGTGAAAATTACTGGCAGCTTCTAACACATTTTGATAATTGTCAGTATGCTGGTTGTCATACTTGTGGCTTCTTATCTGACAAGAAACACAATCATGCTGGAGATTTTCTCCTAGGAGGTTATAATGATAGAGTCCCCAACTCTAACAATTGTGAAGACATGCTGCACCCTCTTAAACGTCAAAAGATGGAGAATCTATCTGGGAATGGAGTTCTTCAGGAGTTGGCTCCACGGACGGTTCAAACTTATGCTCCGGAAGGACTTCCTCACTTGGAGCAGTGGCCTGCATCTCCTATATCCCCTACATCTCCTATATCCATTAATTCTGAAGTTAAGGATTTGAACATTGAACTGCTCACAAATGCCATTCAAGATGGGAAAGATCTTGCTGATAACCTCTTGTCATTGATAGCTGGGAGAGTGCCTATTTCTCCTGCAGACGATATTTGTGCTCAGGCAGAGGAAAGAGACTCTACAAACATTAATGAGATTCAAGAGAATGCTGTAGATGATTCCAGCACATTGAGGTCAAAGATTGTTCCTAGTGCCTCTGAAAATCTTGACAACGACCTTGATGAGGAGTTGTTGATTCAAATTGAGTTTAAGGAGGCCAAGGTTGATTCTGGAAATGATCTAAGTATACCAGAATCTGATCATGAGAGGAGATCGAGTGCAGAGAATCAAAATATGAGTGGTTCATCCTTAGTTGAAAATTTCTCAGCAGACCAAATAAAGGAACACGTTCACAGTCTCAGACAGTGGATTCAGGTTAGTACACTAGCTTTGTTTAAGTGATGGGATTTTTCATGATTTAGTAATTAACTCATAGAGTGATAGAGAATTTGTTCATTGAATGGTATGGGTGAATCATTTGTGTAGCATATCTGTATATGTGAGTCAGCTCAGATACTGACAAACTAACCCAATAGATTTCCATCCTATGCTTCTTGCACTCTGCTCTTTAGTGCCCTCAACTTCTTAGGGGAAGTCACTCAATAGTTGACGGTGCTGGTAAGATTGTCCGTCTCATATCATCTGTATATTTCATCTGTGTATAGTTGGCCCCACATCAAGCTTCTCACGAGTCACGAGTGTAAAATCATTGAACCTAATTTTAGGGGAAATGAAAGAATCTAAACAATCTTCAGCAATGTCTAGTGGGTAAGCATGCAATATATATATATGTGTGTGTGTATATATA
>JAYMSZ010001103.1:0-15566 GCA_036897665.1 Pelargonium citronellum | reverse complement strand
AAATTTTAACAGTGGGGGGGGTAGTTGAAACTTGGGATAAAATTAAAAAAAAAAAAAAAAAAAAACCTTAAGTTTCTGTAGGATATAGAAGCCTTAGTTTCATGGGTCTTCCCTGTACTGGGTTTAAAAAGACCTCTCTTATAGACTTTCAGAGTTCCTCCTCAACAAGAGCAACAAAATGTTAAGCTTTACTCTTATAATGTCAAAAGTTGAAATACTGAGATTATGAGATTAAAGCAAATGCCTTCCCTCTAAGTTAATCTGGAGTCATATGCTGAGACAGAATAAACCTAAGGTATTAGACATTTAGATACAAAGTTCCACTTCTTATATTCAACTTCTAATTGCTGCAGATGGAATCAATTATTAGGCAGTGCCATGTCTTGAACCCTAAAGAGTACGCCAAGGCCAACAATGAAGGGGATGATGTTTTTCTATGCGAGTATGAGTATGATGTACATTGGCATAGTTTCAAGCGTATTGCTGAGGTTGATGATGGGGAAGAGGTAAGCACAATTACGCAAGTTGAATCAGTGTCTAGATGTTTCATATTTAACATTTTATTCAAATATATAAGGTTGTTTTTTTCCCCTTAGGGTGGTCAAGAAGCTGATAGTGATAAAGACTGGAACTTTTGCAATGATGTGGTTTCTGATACTGATGAAGACATGGAATATGAGGAGGAGAATGTGAATAGTTTTCAATGTCGACCATCTACGTCTCACCAGTTGGCTGCAGTATGGATGCCTTTTAATTTTACTGCATAAATGTCGCTTTCATCATGTTGGTTGTCAAATTAATTAAGGTTCTTAATTATGTAAATAATACAGAACTCGCAGAAGGGGCGGTTTTTTGGAATTCAAAAGATAGGAGCAAAGAAAATCCCGGAGCATGTAAGATGCCACAAGCAGACTGAACTAGAAAAGGCAAAAGCAACTCTTCTGTTGGCAACATTGCCAAAGTCTCAACCTTGTAGGAACAAGTATGTGGACCTTTATGTGTTTTTTTAATTTCCATGTCAACTAGCTTCTAAACAAGGACAACTGCTTTATGAAGAGAAATGGAGGAGATAACTGCATTCATAAAAAGTGCCATCTGCTATGATCAATGTCTGGGTCGTTGCTTGTATATTCATGGTGTTCCAGGAACTGGCAAGGTAAAATATGCATGCTTTTAATTTTTAAAATGGCATAGTGGTTTTGTTCCCATGCTAGCTAATCTATTCTGGTAACCCCTGAAATGCAGACCATGAGTGTACTTTCAGTGTTGAAGAATCTGAGGTCTGAAGTTGATGCAGGAAGCATAAGACCCTACTCTTTTGTGGAGATAAATGGTCTAAAATTGGCGTCACCCGAGAATATTTATAGAGTAAAAATGGCAATGAGCTGATTTAATATAATTTCCTCACTGGCCTCCAATCGTCCTCTAATAACCTCATTACTCTTACAGATTATATATGAAGCACTAAGTGGACATAGAGTTGGCTGGAAAAAGGCTCTTCATTTGCTAAATGAGAGATTTTCAGATGGAAAGATAATTGGCAAAGTGGATGACCGCCCTTGTATTCTGCTTATTGACGAACTGGATCTTCTTGTAACCAGAAATCAATCGGTAACTTATTTATCTTGAGACAGGAAAACTAATAATTATTATACGGTCATGTTTTTTACTTTGCAAAAGCTTAGAAATTAACATATGCATGATTCTTCTTATTGCAGGTTCTGTACAACATTCTTGATTGGCCAACTAAACCACATTCTAAATTAATTGTGATTGGTGCTGTATCATCCTTCATAAGGCTTCTTGTATACAGTATTAGTGCATGCTGTGAAGATGATGATAACATGTTTATTTGTCTGCTAAAAATATACATTCAGGAATTGCAAATACTATGGATCTTCCAGAGAAGTTGCTTCCTCGTATTTCTAGCCGTATGGGTATTCAAAGGATTTGTTTTGGACCTTATAACTATCAACAGCTTCAAGAAATCATTTCAAGTCGTCTCAATGGAATTGATGCCTTTGAAAGGCAAGCTATAGAATTTGCCTCTAGAAAGGTCAGTCTTGCTGCAATTCACTTTGCAAAATTTGACTTCATCTAAAAATGAGGAATAGTTCACTTGCTAAATTCTGATTCCTAAATTTTGTACATCCATTCAGGTAGCTGCTATTTCAGGAGACGCACGTCGGGCTCTGGAGATATGTAGGCGTGCAGCAGAGATTGCAGATTATCGTATTAAGAGTTTAACGTCAGTTACAGAGTCATCTTCTACTGCAGGTGAGGACTCTTTAGCTTATGTCAGGAAAAGCACCGAGGTTCAAGGGTGTGATTCTTCTTATGTTAGTAACTTGGTTTTAATGTATGGCTGAACTGTTTGGTCCTTAGCTGTCTTCCAGAGTGACCTCAGCCTAATTGACTATTTATTCCTTTTATCTATGGAATCATAATGCTAACCCTTAAATATTTGGAGAGTTTATTGTGCTCATATATATAATGTTTACTCATATGGGACTCTTATCATTCTTAGCCTAGTATAAGTATTCAATTCGTTGGTACTCCTACGTTGGCAATTTTATTCACTCAATAATTGAAACTACATCTCATTTCCACAGGAAAAGCTCTTGTAGGCATGGCTGAAGTTGAAGCAGCTATTCAGGAAATGTTCCAGGCACCTCATATTCAAGTGAGTTAAAAATTACATGACATATTGATGATAGTCCTTGGTTTCAGTGCTTTCAAACCCAATGTCAGTTTTTCTTTTCAAAATGGAAAAATTTTGGTGTTGGGTGTTAACTGCATATTACTGTGTAGAAAAAGTACAGATGTATGTCTCTTTTGTGTCACATGAATGAGAAAATTCTATCTCCTTGTCTTTGATATGACATGAATAAGAAAGCCAGTATTTTTTAGGAAGTCATGCCATGAGAAAAGAGGAAGAGTCTCATTGACACTCATTGTGTATGGAAGGATTATAAAGTTCTGAATACTATATCCTTTTGTTAGCTGCATTTTTGTTTGACTGCAGGATTAAAAAAACTGAATGCTTGCTACTTGTTTAATATAATGGTATTGTTTTTTTGCTTTTCCAGGTAATGAAAAGTTGTTCAAAGTTAAGTAGAATCTTCTTGACAGCTATGGTACACGAACTTTACAAAACAGGGATGGGTGAAACCACCTTTGAACAGGTGCAATTTCTCAAGCTCTTTCCGACATTTTCTCTGCTGGGTCCATAATATTAGAGCACTATACTGGAAGATAGAAGTTCTTGTTTCAATTAGTAGGAAATCTGTTGGTAACCGGCATTGCGGTTTCCCGAACTTAAGATCGACATCGTAGCTTTTTGTGCCTATTTCAAATTGAATCAGTGTTGAAGTTTTTTCTGGAAATGTAAGGCGTGTTTGTTTTTCTCATTTGCAGTTGGCAATAACTATTTCAAGTCTCTGTGCAAGCAATGGTGAAACATTTCCTGGTTGGGACACACTTTTGAAAGTTGGGTAAGCATTGTCATACAATTTTCTCTCGAAACCAAACACCATCTTGCAGTAAAGGACTCAGGAATCAATTAAAATGTGTGTGCTTTTGGGCTAAGCACTTATTGCACAGGTTGCACTGTCACTTCTCATGTAATAATTCCAAATCCAATCCATTAATCATAGTCTAATGCCATAGTAAATGAATGTATAACCCAAGCCAAATCGCACAATCACTTCTTACTTAACAAAATGCAAACCCAGTCCAAAATCATGTTAATTCTAGTGGAAGAGTAAATGAATGCCAAACTCATTCCAAAATCATAAATTATTGTGGAAGAGTAAATGAATGCATTCTTATATTTTTATCATATTATTATTCTTCTGAAGACTGCATCAATTTAATGTGGGTGAACAGCTCCAATTTGATCTCCCCCCCAATACGATTGAAACTGGCAGAAACTTGTTAATATACTAGTTTTTATGTTCAACATATGAAGAAAAATGAAAACTTGTTCAATTCTCCGATCTTTCTTTTTGGCAGCTGTAAGCTTGGTGAATGCAGGCTTCTTCTATGTGAATCTGGAGCTAGGCATAGGTTGCAGAAGTTGCAGCTGAATTTTCCCAGGTTAGTTTCCTAGTGAGCCTTGAGCCTACTCAATTAGTTGGTGACATGTTATATGAGCATGAGTTGATGTGTAGCATTAGTGGAGAGTATTAGGCATGAAACATGATGGGCTAGCTGGTACAAAATGGATGGCTGATTTTAACACTTGCTACGTCCCAAATAAGTGCACTTTCTTTTTAGTTAGTTATGCATAAATGTGGCAGTTATATTTCTAAGATAAATTAGTTAGAATCTTTTGTTGTAACAAATCTACAATATTTGAAAAAATGGAAAGAAAGTGTGTTTCATTTTGAGATGGAGCTGCTATAGTGTTGTTACTAATGACTTTGTTTTGGTGTTAATTGCCAGTGATGATGTATCATTTGCTCTGAAAGATAGCATGGAGTTGCCTTGGCTGGCTAAATACCTTTGATTTGATTCACTTAAAGACAGTCCACAAGTGTAGTATACTTTTTAGGTTTGTACAAGGAACTGACATTGTATTCATGATTTCTAAATATATTTCTTTGGATAAATAGAACATTGTGGTGGTGGTGGTGGTGTTGGTGATAGTTACCAATGAGTGTGATCAGCAGTGGAAATGAATCCTGATTCAAAGGAAAAAAATAAAAATAAATTTAACAATCTCAATAGTTAAAAAAGAAATGTTACAGCAATTGATGTGAACCTAATACCTAAAAACACATGCATTTGATGAAATGGATATTAATATTACAAAGCCCATACAAATGTATAGTACACAGACTGCACATGTATAATATTTCAGTTAAAATGCATACAAAGATAATAACATGAAAGCTTCAAAGTTCTAACAGTACTTAACAGTATAGTTGGTCAAATTTCACACCCAATGTCCACTCCACATGCAACTCAACAGTCACCCATGAAATATAGAGATGGAGAGTGTGCTAAAGGAAGTGAAGTTTATTACTCCCTTCGTCTTCAAATGAACGTTCTTATTTACATTTTGAGAAAAATTAAGAAATTAGTTGGTTTGATATATTTACTCTTATAATGATCATGTGTTAAAAAGATATCAACTAACTTGTTAAAAGAATATCATTTAGAATTCATCTAAAAACAAATAGTACATTTATTTTGAAACGGATGAATATAAAATTCAAATGTACAGGAAACATAATGACTGTGAAAATAAGAAAATCTCCTCTAATAGAAAGGCATATGGAAATACAAACGAGACACAACACAAACTGCAACTTTAAGAAACCCCGAAGAAGACGTAAAGCGTTTCACAACCAGTTCAATCTTAGAGCATCTACATTGAAGGTCTCCATTGCACTGAGACCATAAATGAGTCCTAGAAACAACATAGAGACCTTTGATGTAGAGAAACCTCTAAGAGGTATGAGCCTTCTAAAGAGGTCCTTGGACCCTTAATGATTACTGTATCTTTTTTTATTAGCTAATAGTATAATACTATATGACAAATGAAGACGAAATTTCTCACAATATAATAAATATAATAGGATAATTTGGGACTTAATTTGAGTCGCATGAATGTAAAAGTTGATACCGAGAATCTTATGTGCCAACCATAAAAATAAAACATTAGAGACTCAATTTGAGTCCCTTTGATGCATATGTTCTAGTATTCGTAACTTGGACACAAATTTATAGTAATGATTTCTGAAATTCATGCACCCATGGACAAATGCGACCTCCAAATTAATCATCCAAAAACAAAATGAAACAGAAAAGAAACCCAATAAAGTCAGAGTGAAACTGATACGAATGAATACATAAGAAAAACATATGTACAGAAGAAAAAAATAGAGAATATGAGTTAAACTATTCTTTATTAGGTCAAGTCAGCCAAATAAATTTGTACCCGTCCGAATTTAGTATTTTTAACGAGGTGTCCTCACTTTATTAATAAACCAAAAATTATTTGGCCTATATAATCAGCTGTGTTTGGTCTGGAGATACGACGTCGTTGTTCAGTTGTTTGCCTTTGCCCTCTAGTGTCTGGGTTTTGCAATTAAAGGTATATGTTTATTATGATGGAACCACCAATAAATAGTCCCTGGTCACGATTAGAGCGATAAAGCGCAGAATGAGCAAAGCCCAACTTAGCTTAGTGTGTAAGGCAACGCAACGCAACGCAACGCAACCAACGGTAAAATAGATTAGAATCAATTTGGGTATTTAATATCTACAACATTACAATTACTGAATTAATCATGGCCATCATTGCCTCTCTTTTCATTGTCCCTCTGACCCTCCTCTTCCTCTTCTCCGGCATCATTGTCAATCTCCTTCAGGTTTTGAAATTTCTCAAACTTCCCATCTTTATGCTTGGTTACTTGATTCTATTGCATTTTTTTGAAATAAATATTGTTCTTTGGAATTTGGCAATTCTATTGCATTACAAGCTTCTTATTTTTGAAGTTTTTAAAAAAACAATAAAATGAATTGAATTCTAGCAACAAAGATACCCAAAACTGTAAAAGTTGGAAGAATTCAGTTGCAATTGAATTTGAGCAAATAAAAAGGCACCCTTAAGTTTGTCTATATTATTAGAAACCAAATTCATTACAAGTTTCATATCTTTCCATTTGGTGGGTGTGATTTGCTGTAGCTTGTCCTGATATGTACTTATCCATTACATGAAGCTCATCATTGTTTGGAATATGAATGGCACTCTGGTTGTTACAGATGAACCATATCTGTTCCCTAATTTTGGTTCATATATTGGCACTTCACTTCCAGGCGATTGTTTATGTTCTTGTCCGCCCATTCTCTAAGAAATTGTACAGAAGACTCAACAAGGTTGTGGCAGAATTACTGTGGTTGGAATTCATATGGCTCGCCGATTGGTGGGCTTTTGCTAAGGTATCTAAACATGTCTCATAATCTTTTCATTTTATGTTATATAGAAAGCATTAGCTCATTTTATAAACACCATTGACATATTTTGGCCTGGTGCATACAGTAAAGATACCTATATATACTCTATGCTGAACTGTGAGGAAGAGTAATGGAAAAAAGCAAGGCCAATATTGTACGTGGCCTTGCATTTGTGCCAATTTAAAAGGCTCCTGATTGTGCATGTGAGAAGTGGAAGCCCAAGCCATTTTACGTAGTCGTCTGATTTGTATGACCGTAGACTAACACAGGGACATGATCGGTCCCATGCCTGAAAAATTATTTGATATTGGGCTACATATAAGGGCTTGTGTTTCCACTGCTAAAAGGTTAAACATGTTCGTAGAGTTTGGCTTTCAACATTATATTTAGTTCGTACACACTATATTTTCCAATGTGAGACTTTAGTCACCGCTTTACCAATGGATGTAGTTGCTGGTTGGTTTGTTGAGCCCCATTTTTCGTATGATATTTGTGCTGGTGGGAATGATAAGAGTAATAGCGGAAAGCTTGAAATGCGGAGAGCTTTCTTGCAGGAAATATATGTTCTGTATGTGTGTGTGTGTGAAGCATTCTCTTTTACCTTAAATCTACAACCTTAAACTCTACAGTAGTTATTGAGAATCATGTACTCATATTGAAGGAATTGACGCATTGGTGGTAATGTCAAGATGCTCTGGGGAGTGTGAATTTAAAATTTCATAATTATAGTAGTACTTAGTCTAGCTTGTCCAGGCTAAAGACAACTGGCTCAGCATCTTGCTTAGCAATTTAGTTTTTAATTTTTGTAGTTGGGTTTTTATGTAAGTTTAGCAGTGGTATCTAATTAGAACTTTTGGCTGCAGGTTGAGTTGTTTACAGATTCTGATACTTACCAGCTAATGGGTAAAGTCAATAATGTCACCTTGATTAATCAAATGTCTTCTTTTATCATACAGAGCAACTGAGATATTTTTCCTATGAAAAACTTGTCTCTCAACCTTGTCATTGATTTGAGAAACTTCTATCTAGGTAAGGAGCATGCACTTGTAATTTGCAATCATGGGAGTGATGTTGATTGGCTTGTTGGATGGATCTTAGCTCAGGTACTGTATATGTGTAAATTACTAAATTCTAATTTAGATGATCAACTTTCAACAAAGTTAACCATACTTTTCAGCTTAGCTTTTTTAGTACAGATTTCATTTTTTGTGCTGAAATTATAAAAAAAAAGCTGATATATGCCGAATAGTAAGCACAATAAATTTGTATACTCACTAATCATGACACATGCATGCACATCTGCATTTAAATCTTTACAATTACTTCATGATCATCAAATAGAAATACTTTCCTTTTTCTTTTTCTTTCCATAGGTAGCATCCTTTTCATAATTTTCCATAGGTAACATGTCGGACTACCTACTGATAATTGCTCTTCCAACAGCGCGTAGGTTGCCTTGGTAGTGTACTAGCTGTCTTGAAGAAGGAGCTAAAACTTGTTCCGGTGAGTACTTAAAACTTGACCATTGACGCGTATGAGATGAATCCCCCTAAATCAGTTATATTTCCCTTCTACAGTTCTACTTCTGTTATGGAACTTTACTTAGTGTCAAGATTCGTTGTAGCGTAAAAAATTGAGTTCCTTGCTGAGGTTCTAGTTAATAACCCGCCTTCATTTTGCGAATCTTTTAACTTTTTAGTCGGTTCGAATGGATATTAAACATGAGTGGGTATACAAAATTTACGCAGATTGTAGGTTGGTCCATGTGGTTTTCAGATTATGTCTTTTTGGCAAGAAGTTGGGCTAAGGATGCAAACACATTGAAGGTACCATCCAATGCTTTTGACAATAAGCAACTGATACAGCTTTTTTTCTTTCTCTCTTGCTTTTTCCATTATACAATTTTTATGACAGTAGTAAAATTCTGTAGTGCAGTCAGGTTTTCAACAGTTGGAGGATTTTCCAATGCCTTTTTGGGTTGCACTCTTTGTCGAGGGAACCCGCTTAACGCCGGAAAGGCTTTTTGCAGCTCAGAACTATGCTGAGTCAAGAGGATTACCTGTTCCGAGGAACGTTTTGGTTCCTCGTACCAAGGTGAATGTCTCAATTTTATCAAGACAATTGGCCAAATTTGTGAAATTTTATGTTTGGTTTTTGCTGGTCTCAGGGTTTTGTGTCAGCAGTAACCAGTATGAGACCATTTGTTCCAGCAATTTATGATTGTACTATTGGCATTTCAAGAAATGAGCCTCCACCTAAACTGTTCAAACTATTTAGACGACAACCTTTTGCGGTAACAATTTATTCTTCTTTTCTTATTACTATCAGCAAGCGTACAAACATCAAGACTCGAACCTGAGATCTCGAGGGATCAAGTGAAATCAACCACTTGTCCTATTGAGTGTTTGTAACAACTATATTCAAATGACATGGATTGCACATATTCTATATACAATGTTGTTGAGTTTGGGGATTTGAATGAATGCTTGGTTCTTACAATACAGCTTAATGTGCAAATTGAGAGACATTTGATGACTGAATTGCCAGAAACAGCTGATGGCATTGCACAGTGGTGTAAAGATGTATTTGTGAGCAAGGTATGAAATGAAGCCCAAGAGAACATTCAATATTCAGTCATAAAATGTTTACATGTTTTGACTTGTTTCCTCTTCAAACCTGCCTAGGATGCTTTCTTGGAAAATTTTCATACCAAGGGCAAGTTTAGTGACCTACAATGCCATGACATTGGGCGGCCCAAAAAGTCTCTGATGGTAATAGACTGACCTTTTTACTTGTTTTTGTTCATTCGTGTTAACGTGACCTTAAACTTGTGGGTTGGAGTCGAGTTTTATATAACTTCATAACTTGTTTGATTTAGACCCAGTGTCTCGTTTTTGTTGGCTCCTTTCTTGGTCCACATGAGAAGGAGCGTTAATGTAATCTTAACCTTTTTGGGTTGGAGTCATGTTTAACATACACTAGATAATTCCTCTATAACGGTAACATGGTGTCAAAGCTAGTTTTGATTAAGGTCTAAGCCTGTCTATGTTTCCTTCCCCTATGGTCTTCGGTTGTTTGCCAATGGACATACTTGCAGTGCAAGGAACCGTGTGTGGAAGAAAAATACCTACACGAGATGGAAAATGGGTATTTAAAAGACTACCAATTGTGCACATGTCAGGTAGTGTTGAAGTGGGTGAAATAAGAATAAGTAAATATGAAAGAAATGAGTTGCATATAGATATGAAACCCGACTAATAAGAGTAACATTTCGACATGCATGCAGGTTGTTATTGGTTGGTGTATTGTCCTTGTGGGCGGCATAGTGAAATTTGTGCTGTGGTCTTCACTGCTATCAACATGGAAAGGCATTGCATTCACTGTTGTTTTCTTGGTGGTTACAACAATTGTTATGCAAACCTTAGTCCAATGCTCTGATGTTAACTCATCTAATCCCTCACAGTGCTCTGCCAAGGAGAAGCTTCTTCATTAACACCCAATCATCCCAATCATTTGACAATATATAACTGCAACCACTTCACTTGTATTCTATGTAAAGCTCTAGCTAATAGCATTCCAAGGAATGACTTTAGTTGCTATTCAAATGTATCAATCTATAAACACCATTATTTGCAACTTGCAATGCAAAGTAGAGTAATTTAGATTGACATGCCCTATATCCTTATCTTCTTATTTGTTATTTGACTAATCATTCATCATCGGAGCATTTTCGGGTCTATTCCTGTTTCAACTAATTTGTTGTTTACTAGATGAACAAATAAATTCAAGGCAAAAGAATCTAGAATATCTACATCCACTTATCTTTGAGGTTTTGCAGCCAATTCACTTGATTTCTGGATGATGCTCCTCCTTGACATGCCTATGTTGTTTTGAGCTCAACGTGAGCAGTTCGGGAATCTACCAATCCACTGTACGGTTTATTGTCGGACTCCTCTTGAGGAGTCTCTGGTATAAACATAATCTTGACAGGTTTCCCAAGCTTTGACTTGTCTTCCATTCTTGCAATTTCAAGTGCCTTTTCACAAACAGGGTAACCTTGATCATCCCATGACTCTAAAATCACACCAGACCCTACGCAGGTTCTTCCTTCATAGAAAGCAGCAAACTGCCCGGCCGCCAGACCTTGATCATCTTCCGATAAGTGCACAACTGCAACATCTTCGTTACCGTCTTCGCCAATTTCCATAGTCAAACTGCAATTGTAAAATCTAGGGCCATGCCTAACCTGAAAAGTTTGAGGCACATGAAAATAAAGTGACGATAAAGTGCCAAGAATTGAAACTGCAAACACATAAAAAAGAGCCATATATAGAACTCCTAATACTGCTACTGAATATTGACCATTGTTATTAAAACACTATTACACCTAAAACTGCACTTCTCCAGAAACAGTCCATGCTCAACTCTATCAGGACCTAATGTGGTGACCGTCGGCCCAATAAGAGCAACATGGTATATATGAGGATCAAGTGCCAAATGTCTGAAATAGATACCAAGTACATGATAAACTTTGTTTAACGCCTTTTTCTAGAAGGGGAAAGGAAAGTAAGACCTTCTGCCATTATTAGTACTTAATACTAAAATAATAAATTAACAGAATAAAAATAAAATACTGACTATTCTAATTTCTACCTTGCATTGAAGCATGTTCATTTGGTTCGGAGGTGATCCACTAAGCCATTTTAAGGAGCCAACACGGAACAGGCGCCTTCTTTTGTCAGTTGAAAAATAATTTCTCGACACAAAAACCACATTGTTTTTAACATCCTTTTCAACAACATACCTGAAAAAATGCATTGTAGAATAAAAATTACTGAGATATGCTGAAGCTGAAGAAACACCTAATTTATGTTAGCAAAATAGGAATCAACAAAATTGAAAGGTTAACTGCAAAAAGATAAGTCACAAGGTTTTAGCAATTGACAATCTTGCCACCAGCATATCATATAAAACAGATATTTAACTAAAAAAATAATAATAACTAGAGTTGGAAGAAGAAAGTGTTATTTTATGTATAACATTTGAAAAATAATCAAGAAAATATCAACTTTATTCGAATCAAATAAACAGAAAAACAATAACAAGAACATAATTATCTTATTTCTGCTATAAAGTACTATTTTAATGTTATGACCTGAACTAATATTAGAAAGAACATTTAATATTATGACAATAACCAGCAAGTTTTAGGCTTTTACAGCAATGGCAACAACTAACAATGAGAGCATACCAGGGCCCTCCAGCTAGACGTAGACCATGGCGTTGACCAATAGTATAAAACCAAAACCCGCGATGTTTACCAAGGAAGTCCCCCGTCTCTGCTTCCAGCATGACACCTTCCATTTCCCCAATGTGTCTAGCAACAAATTCACTGAACTTTATCTATAAAATTCAGAAAAAGATAAAAATTGTAAGATCAATCATCAGAACTTACAAACCTTCAGTAGAAACTTATATGACAAGCAACATTGAAAATGAACCAGATTCTGTTAAATAGTCACAACAAAATTGTCCAATTATAAGAAAAACTGATAATGTTATCCAGGATTAGAATTTTGCTTATGTCATGCCATTGGCAAAATTAATATTAATATATATTCTGATGTACATCAATGAGACTTGATGTAATGACTTCTTTTAGTTTTCTTTAATTTTAAGCTGGCACAAGATATGATATGTCTAATACAATCTATTTCAAATGGACAGGAGTTGTTCCCAAATAGAAGCTGCTAAGCAGCTAAAAGACATACCTTCCCAAGGAAACATATTCCTTGTGAATCCTTTCTATCTTGGTTGGGTAGATCAAGTTTTGTGGCAAGTCTGCGTACTTCATTCTGTCGATGGATTCAGACCAAATAAAAGGGGAATTAGGTAAAAATGTAAGATATTATTGAGCAAAATGACTCAATTTGATTCAATTTAAGAGGATATTATTTAGTGTAATTAACTACTACAAAGGAGAGAATGAAGTGGCGAGTGTCATCTATCAATTCACCCACCTATAGTGCGCATGTTTTGACTAAGATAAAAAAATGATAATTATTGAAATCAAATTGTAAGTTAACAGTTTCTCTTATAGCAAGTGCAGCTCCAACCAACCTTTGGGATACAACCAAGTGGAAAGATAAGTCGCTTAAGTTGATCTTGTGAGAGATGTGATAGGAAGTAGGTTTGATCCTTAACCTAACAACTCAAAAGTAAATGTCAGAAACTGGCAGTATGGAGATAAGTATTTATAAGTGCCTACAAATAAGCATTAATATCACACTAGAGCATAACAAAAGTACATAGTTTGAAGCCTATGCTGGTTTCGGTAAAAATTTGCTCAAAATATGATGCACAACATAAAGTATTACAAATTTAGATTGAAATCCCCAGTTAGAAACCTATGAGGAAAAAAGTTTTACCATGATGAATGATAATGAGTCACAATTAAACATAAATTTGTGAGAATCTCAACCCATCCCAGCCCCTCATATTCTTCCAAATAATATATATATTACTTCACGTTTTTTCAGTAACTTATGAACTGAGACTACATGTAATACCTCATTTTTACAATTAAGTAAAAATAAAATCCCTAAACATGATTCACATGAACAGTCGAAAAGTCAATACTCATAGTACTGCAATCCATGGTAATAAAAAACATACTGTGAAAAATGAGAAATGTAATGATTTGGATGTTACAAAGCTGCACATATATTGCAGGAGGAAATCTAGAAATTTTACACATTTAGCCAGGTGCAGAACTAAAAATCTCACAGCTTTCTCAATCTTTTTTTTTTCTTATATTAGGATTAAGAAACTACTAGGACACAAATGATGAATTAAATGGCCAACACAACTTTTTATCAGATAAGCAGATCAATGTGTGATGCCATCATTTCCTATATTTGTATTTTAGAACTGCAAATACTTGATAGCTCAAAATTTGAAATGTCTTGAGTTAACCATTTTAACGAAGCAGTAAACATGGAATGAGCTTTTATAACTTACTTCCATTATGAAGTATCCACTAATTACAGAAGTAATCTAAGACTTAACTCGTTAAGATTCTTTAGAAAACATCAATAATGTAAAGAGACTAGCAATTAGCAATGAAGTCAAATGGCCCAACAGAAAACAAAGTCAACAAGTGTGTACTCAAGTACATTTATTTAGTAATTTTCATAGAAGCATACTCAAACATTTACCGTGTCTTTTGACAGTTCCAAAACAGAAGGTTTATCCATTTCATCAGCAGGCGAGTGGATAACACTTGCATAATGTCCAGAAGCAACATAGTCGAACTTCATATTGTTGATGGCATCCATAAATGCACCTGAGCAATGAAAATTGTAAGGAAAACACAAAAATGGTGAAAGAAATATGTCCCATGTGAATAACAGTACGATGTCTATAACTGCATCTGTACGTTTATTCAACATAATAACATACCAAATTTTATTCGTGTATTGCAAAGGACATCTGGATTAGGAGTACGGCCACATTTATACTCCTCGATAAGATAGGATACCTAACAAGTGGATCCATGACATTCAATACAAATTTTACAGACGATGTTGTAAGGGCACGGGTTCAACAATAAAACTCAAAATACAAAATTGAATAAAAGTAAACAATATAGTTTAGAAGTAATATTGAGCTACTGACTACTTGGTAAGATGTGGTTATAGAATACAAATACAAGCTGCAATCAAGAAACAATACACACCACATTTTTCCAGTATTCATCTGTCAAATGCACAACCTCCAACGGTACATCCACCTGAAACAAATTTCATCTAAATTCAGTTGGAAGGTTCCTCTTCTGCATAACCTGTACCACAAAAATCAAGACAAGTACTTTGCCTATCATAAATATGAGCAATACCTAATTTTTTCAAGTAAGGCATGTTCATGCAGATAAATAAATACAGGTGAACATATGGAATGAATAGTTTGACAAACAAGTTGGACTAGTAAAAGACAAGATCATAGGAAAGCCAATGGAGATGTAGACGGATGCTCTTACTAAAAAAAATTTATATCTTCAAAACAACTCTGTCACCACAAGTACAAGTAAAGAAGAAGAAAATGACCTGATCACAAACAGCCTTTGCATACTTCAAGTCTTCATCCCATGGGCATTCTGACCAAAAGTTCTCAAAGTCTTCCTACACAATTCAAGTTAAGAGTCACCCAATGAGTTCATTTTCTTTTATGTACCAGTAAAGCATTAGCAAGACCCATATTTAACCAGTACTAATTGAACAAAAGTCATAAACAACATAACTGGCCATAGATTTCTTGATGGTGGACTTGTTAGAACAAGCAATACCAACCTCATTTCCAATCAATTTACACACATTTCATACACAGGTAAGACACGATGATCAACAACATTGCAACTTCTTCACTAGGAACACAATAAAGTTTAAATTTTTCATGAAACCCATTTCTCAAACACCACAATTAAGCGAGTATTATGTGCTCCGAGTGAATAAGTAGCATACAGGACTTACTTGGAACCAAATTTTGAGGTAGAAGGCGGTGCAGTCGTGGCCGGGGGGGGGGGGGGGGGGGGGGGGCCAAGC
>JAYMSZ010001102.1:0-15571 GCA_036897665.1 Pelargonium citronellum | reverse complement strand
TGTCATTTCAGAGAGTGTGTGTTTGTTCAGTGAGAAATTAGGGTTTCAGTAAGGATTTGCAGGTTGATAACACTGCACATATTCTCCAAGTTTAAATTTTCGAGATTGTTGTCATATCAGGACTTTTTGGAATTTGGAAGTTCAGAACTTAGGCGACGAACAATTTGGTTTGCCACACCTGACTATATTGCCCCTGAAATTTGACGGAAATTTTCGAAAATGCTAATTTTGTCTTTCTCGTCATCTTTTTTATTATTATTTTTATTATTTTTTACAGTTTATACTACATTACATTGTGATAGACTATTCTAAACTTGACATTTTTGAAAATTTTCATTGAAGTTAATGACGAAATGAGTGAAAAATAGTTTAAGGTAGTCTAAAGTTACAAAAAAAGTGGGGTATTCAATACAAAAGATAACAAGTATAAGACAATCATTTGTAATTATCTCAAAAACTAAAACGATCTAGAGTGAATTTTGGGTTAGAAGAGGATGACTTTTATTGTTGTTTAAAGTAAAAATGTCCAATTTAGTCTCCAAACTATTCAAAACGTGGCGATTTAGTTCCTGGATGATCAATCGAGTCAATTTAGTCCAAAAGTTATCAGATCGTGTCAATTTAGTCCAAATGCTTTAAAAAAATGTGTAAAATTTGGGCATTCCGTCAAATTAAATATTATACGTATGTAGGAATCAACAGATTCCGTACATGGATTTGACGGAATGTTCTGATTTGACATGATTTTTAAAAACATTTGAACTAAATTAATACGATTTGATAACCTTTCAACTAAATTGACTCGATTTATAATTCAAAGATTAAATCGACGCGTTATAGAAAATTCCAACTTTCAAGTAAGTTGTCAAAACATGCCAAAAGAAATAAAAATAGTTAGTTGGCAACTTGCCGATGGCAAGGGTTTCCCCTACAAATAGCTGAGAAACTAAAATGGAGGCGGTCTCAAAATACATTAGACCACTCTCGACTCCATCTGCTTCACCTCATCATCTTGTTCGCGATCTCTCAATATGCAGGTACTCCAATCTCTCCCCTTGTTATCTTTTTCTCTTTCACTGCTCTATTCAATCGCTCCAAAACCCTAGTTTCTGTCTGTTTAATTAATTGTCAAGGAAAACTGGAGTTGAGCTCATCATTAATGAACATTGGGGTTTTTTTTGTAGGCCAGCGACAGGTTCAACATCAATTCCCAGCTTGAGCATCTCCAAGCTAAATATGTTGGGACCGGTCATGCTGATTTGAATAGATTGTAAGATTCCAAATTTTGTATATTTTTTATTTTTTGGATTGCTCTTCTTACATTGGCGCTGCTGCTTTTGTGTTCTCAGTGAATGGGCTGTTAATATTCAACGCGATAGTTATGCCTCTTATGTTGGTCACTACCCACTCCTCTCCTACTTTGCCATTGCCGAGAACGAATCTATTGGAAGGGAACGCTACAATTTCATGCAGGTTCTTTCTATTATCTCTAAATCTTACATTCTTTAGGTCATGGATGAGATGACCCATGAGTTTTCTTTTATAGGTTTTATTTGGATCAAGTGTGTTTGTGGGAAGTTCAAATAAGTGTTAATTAAGATTTAGGTGTGATGTTTTACTGACTACCTTATTACTCAGTCTCGAAAAGGTCAGGTGATTGCTGCAGTGAGAGTGGTTATCTGGTTTAGACTGTTTGCACGCCCCTATGGGAAGTACATGAACATAAACAATTATGTAGTTTTAATATATTGGGCTAATTGGAAGGAAAAATGGTGAGTTAGGCGAGCTTCGAGTACTTGAAAATGATTTTATTGAGTTGTGTGACTAAAGTCAATCCGTCAGGCAGCACTACCCAAATGCAGGATCTGACATGGTAATCCTAGTTTGTTTACTTATCGTATGGCTTTTAAGAATTGATTCTAAAAGTACATCATATAGTTCTTCTAAATGAAGCCTTATCCCAAAACATTCAGTTGCTAATAAGTTTTCTCCCACCACTAAGAATGTGTGCGAAATGTGGAGGCTTGGTAGAATTACTACTATTTGTTGGTTCCAATCCCCAACCCTATGGTGTCAATTGCCTTTATATATATAGTGGATAGTCCCCCTCTTTTCAATTAATTGAAATTTGTCAAACTTTTGTCCTGCCATTATCTTGTTGGCACTTCTGTTCCTTTGTTTATAGAATTTGCAGTGCCATATGCTCTTGCGGACTTTAAAGTATTGAATCATTTGACTGAATTTGTATTGACTGTTCTTTGGTAATAAGCATTATGCACGGATCAAGAATTTAGCAGATTCAGGAACAATCATCATAGATAAATTTCAAGTGCCTTGCCATTTTTACTAAATGGGCCTGGCATTCTGCTCATAAATGTCACTTGTAGTCTTGTAGTATATCTTCTTCTTCTTTTTTAGTATTTGTTTTTATTATGGGTTGGTTTTGTTTTGTGTAAATGGTGTATTATAGTACTACAGTGTGCTTATTTTAAGGTACATTGGATGATATTAAAAATTCAGACTTGATTTTGATTTTCTTCTTCCATCTTTTATTTCTTTTGTTCTCATTCTTTTATATCTACCTCTCTATCCTCACATTGTCGTATACCACTGACCTTTTCACTCATTGCCTTATGAATCATTCAGCTGTCGAGTTCAACGTTAAACTGAATGCATTTTTGTCTCTGAATTCTTGTGCAGAAAATGCTTTTACCTTGCGGTCTCCCCCCAGAAAGAGAAGATGACTGAGAACTGCCATTATTTAGTGAAGTGGGGTGTTTCAGAATCTGGTTTCGGCTCTATGTTTTATACTTGCTTATGAGAAACATAATCATAACGGCTACTTAGTACTGATATTGTTTCCTCATCTATGATTGTCTCCATTTGAATATGTTCTCTAGACCATCTGGACTTATGATTAGTTAACGAGCTTACATGTTTGATCCGACTCTTTTTATTTTATATGAATAGTTTGATAGTAATGCTAATGAGTTTCTGCAGCAGCATGGAGTAAGGTATTTATGATTGCTCATAGATGATTTACTCTTTCTAAACCGAGTTTAGTTAATTCTCTCCAAGCCTCTACATTGCAATTGTAAAACAAATTAATGCATGATATGAGAATGTCTTTTACATGATTCACTTAGTTGAATATCAAATCTTAATGAACAATTGCATTAGCCTCCTTCTCTGTAAGTGTAACAGGAGATGCAAAAGGATTGGGTGGCATGCTCAAGCTCTCTGTTTTTCCTTCCAACATTTGGATAACTTCTTTCATTGAAGGCCGGTTTACCGGATACCATTGTATGCACCAGAAACCCACGTTTGTTAGTTTCTTCACTATCTCGGAGTCTCCTTCCTTTCCCACTTGAATTCCCAAATCTTCTCCTTTCTCAACTCTATCGTACATCCATTGTGGCAAGTACATTTCGTTGTTGTTAGGGTCTAGAACATCGGGATCCTTTTTCCTTCCTCCAACCATTACGAGTAACAACATTCCAAAACTATACACATCCGACTTATGCGACGCATTTCCCATGTTCCTTGAGAAATACACTTCCGGTGCAATATAGCCAATTGTGCCTCTAGCCGCCGTTAGAGGCACGATGCTCTCTTTCCTCGGAAGCAGCTTTGCTAGTCCGAAATCTGAGATCTTAGGGTTGAGGTCGATGTCTAGGAGAACATTTTGAGGCTTAATGTCGAAATGGAGAATTCTTTGGTCACATCCTTGGTGGAGATACTCCACTCCTCTTGCTACGCCAATGGCAATATCTAGTAACTTGTCCCAACCAACTAGCTTTTGTGCCTTTCCGGGGAGAATCCATCTATCTAGTGACTTGTTGGGCAAGTATTCGTACACGAGCGCTCGTTCGTGCCCTTCCACGCAAAATCCCAACAAGCGAACTACATTGACATGATGGATCCTTCCGATAGTACTGACCTCGTTCGTGAAGTCTTCTCCGTTGCCCTTGGCGTCGTTGAGCACTTTCACGGCCACGGGAACGCCATTCGAAAGCGAGCCTTTGAATACGCTCCCGTAGCCTCCTTCCCCTAGCTTCTTCTTGAATTGGTTGGTCATCTTCTTGATTTCAACATAAGAGAATCTGCTAGGATAGAGAGCTTTGCTATCTTCCAAGATCTTCTCTATATTGCGCCATTCCTTATCTGCTCTTGCTCTTTTCACTTTCAAGTAGATCACAATGGACATTGCTGTGAGTACTACCAGTAAAATGCTTGAGCTTACTGATGCGATTATGGTCCTTTTCAATTTTTCTGCCACAAAACCACATTCAATGAACCAATAATTTGAGAAAGTCTCAAGCAATTATGGATTGAAGAAGGTGATTAGCATAGAACGAACCTTTTTGTGGATCTGGAGGAAGATGGAAACAGCCAATATCGAGAGTGTTGTTGGTGTTGAATCCACATCTGGTTCCCTTCCGTTCACAGTGTCCACACGCCGGCGAGTTCCACCTCAGAATCAGCGAGTCATCGGAAGAAATGTCCGCATCGCTCGGAATCAATATATTCGCAACCCAACTACAGTTCCTGAGGACCGAATCCATCGGAAAAAACGAGTCCGCGCCATATACATGACTCCGTCCTCCTCTGCTGCTTCCGCTCAGGCAACCGATCGGGGGCACCCCGGCTCCGTCCACGTCACCGCTTCCGATCGCCGACGAGCAGTTGACGACCGTGTACTTTTTGGTACCGGAGCTGTCTTCGAAGGGGCTGCCGGAGACGTTGAGCGATTGGAGCCTCCGGAACAGGCAGCCTCCCGGATCGCCGACGTGGATCTCCTGAACTTTGTAGTTGATGGCGGTCACCGAGAAGTGGCCGGAACCGGGAAGGTTCAGTAGGGTTTGGTTTTTGCTGCAAGTGAGCTCGAAGCCTGGATAGCCACAATTATGGGGCTGGCCGTTCAAAACGAAGGGGAATCGGACCGAGGGACCGTCTTTGCTGCAAGTTGACGACGGTGGACACAAATTTTCTTGAGCCTCACCGGAGACTGGATAGAGGATTAATGTGATCATCAACAACGACAACATTGAAATTGCAACACGGTACGTTCTCGCCATTTTTAACATTGTGATCCTTAGTTCTTGCACAACAAGATTTTAATGGAATTTGCAGTCACCATTGTTGTCATGTAGATGTAATTCTAAGGTTTTGTTTATTTAATTAGAAGGGAATATAAAATTGAGTAGAAAAAGTTCTAAGGAATCAGAAGGATTAACTCAATTCAAATAAAATAATAACCATTTTCAAGTCAAATTTTAAGTTTTGGCATCTTCATCAATAATGGAATTAGGTGTATTCATTGTGAAGTTAACAAAGACTCTCTGCAGCAAAAGCCAACTGTAGAGAGCTTAATCTTTCCAGATTACCGGAAAAGTCAACCAAGTTGTTGCCACATTAATCTTAAAGTATAATTCTTATTCCTAATCGTGTTTACCAATACAATTATAGGATCTAATTACAAATTATTTTTTCCAAGTTTTTCGCCTTCAAAACTTGTAATTGTAATCACTACAGTTGAAGAAATGACATATGCTTCTATATATTTAAAAGACTCGTACTGCTATGGATGACACGTAGTATTATGCGCGTACAATTAGTTGTTCTTAGTTCCAACTTCCAAGTCTTTATGGTCTGAATATGGTTTTCTGCATATAATTATTGGTCTCCAAGAATATGATTAGTAGCAGTATATGTTGATGCTGCACTATTTGACATCTTCAATGTCTTCTTGATCAAAACCACCTAAATCTCATTAGTCTCTCCATGACTATGATGTGCACAAAAAAGCTCCTCCTCCATTTGGTCATTTTCTTGTTCATCACTTTCTGCAATTCTCAAACAGAACCCACCTGCTCTTCTTCTTGTGGAAACCTTCCAATCCAATACCCTTTTCGATTAAAAGGCGATCCGGCCAGATGTGGAAACCCCAAGTATGAGCTGACCTGTGACGGCAGCAACAGGACTGTTTTGAACCTCTATGAGAGAATATACTATGTCAACTCCATTCTCTACAACAACATGACTATGCATATTGTTGATTCTGGTGTCAGCAAGGATAATTGCTCTTCCCTTCCACTCTACTCCTTGAGGTCTCAGAATTTCGACCGCGGCGATCCATATGTCATGGTTTTTACCTATGATTTGGTCTTTGTCAGCTGTTTGGACCCTGTGGATTCTCCCAGTTACCTTGATGCATCTCCTTGCATTACAAATCTGTCGTCGCCTCGGATACATCATGCATATGTTGTTGTGGGGCTTGTGGGCATATCTGCTCTCCAATACTTATGTGAGATCATCTTGACAGTGCCTACCAAGATCAATACGGTTGAGGGCCATACCTTTTTGGACTTCCACCAGGAGATGGTAGCTGGGTTTGAGGTTTCTTGGGCTGCAGTTTTGTGTGGAGATTGTGAAGTCAATGGAGGATATTGCAGTACATATGATCTTCCCATTAGTGGTGATTCCAAGTCTCCTTGTTTGCTTCCATGCACAAGAGTGCTTGAGTCTTTCCATTGTGAGTGATCAAATCAAACCAACCCTTAATTGCTTTCCTTGTTTGATCATAGTGATTTTCAGTGCTAATTGATCCATGTTGTGAATCCTTTGTTGTATGTTTCAGGTTTCAAGCATATCTTGTGGAAAAAAGTACCCGGTAAGGCCTCTAATTTGCAAGTTAAGAACAGCAAATGAGAAAGCTCAATTAACTCTCCAATTGAATCTGATCTAATTATTTTCCTTCTTTTGGCTTCTCTCCAAAACTGTTACAGGCTACCTAAAACTTCCCTTGAAAATTCTAGGTAAGTTCTCATAGTACAATCACTCTATAGCATCAACATGCGCTCTGTCTTATTTTCCTTAAGCTTGTTCTGTTTTCAGACAAAAATATTATGCTACTATTGAGTGCTAAAATGGGAATTCAAAGTACATTTAGCTACATTTAGTTAAAACTTTCTTGTTTTCTGCAGGTGTTTTATTCGTAAGATTTAGTATTGGAATCCTGCTTTTGTGTGGCTATCTTATCTACAGATGGTGGAGAAGCAGGTTAATGGATGAGTCTATCAGAAAGTTCTTGCACGACTACGAAAATCTCAAGCCTAGAAGGTACTCTTATTTGGAAATCAAGAATATGACTGGAAATTTTAAGGAACAACTAGGCCAAGGAGGATTTGGGTCTGTGTACATGGGGAGGCTATCAGACAACCATTCTGTTGCAGTAAAAGTACTCAAAGGTTCCAAAGGTAACGGCCAAGACTTCATCAACGAAGTTGCAACAATTGGAAGGATCCATCATGTGAATGTAGTGCAGCTTATCGGATTCTGTGTCGAAGGATCCAAAAGGGCTCTCGTATACGAGTACATGCCTAATGGATCCCTGGATAAGCACTTGTTCAACAAGAAAGACGGGTGTGACTTAAGCTGGGAGAGCTTGTATGAGATTGCATTAGGCACAGCTCGCGGGATTGAGTATCTCCATACAGGATGCGACATGCGCATTCTACACTTCGACATCAAGCCTCATAACATTCTTCTTGATCATAACTTCACCCCGAAGATATCAGATTTCGGGCTGGCAAAGCTGTATCCAATAGGCGAGAACTACTCGGTTTCTCTGACCGGAGTCAGAGGAACAATAGGGTATATGGCTCCCGAGTTGTTCTACAAAAACATTGGAGGAGTCTCCTTCAAGTCTGATGTCTACAGTTACGGGATGTTGCTGATGGAAATGGCGGGAAGAAGGAAGAACCTCAACCTCTTAGCGGAGAATTTGAGCCAAGTTTACTTCCCGACATGGATTTACGAGCAGCTTGAGGTGAAAGAGGACATGGAGGTTATTGAAGGGACGAGTGATGAGGAAAAGAGCATTGCGAAGAAGATGATTCTGGTTGCTTTGTGGTGCGTACAAGTGAGACCTGTGGAGCGTCCATCGATGACCAGAGTTGTGGAGATGTTGGAGAGTTCAGAGCAACCAGCAATGCCTCCGAAGCCGTTTCAGTTCTCAGATCAGGGAGAGAAGGATCATGTTCTTAGTAGTCTGTCAACTGACATCAACATTTCCCTATCTATCATGGACTCTAATTTGTTGAATGTACGGTGAAATGTGACTGTTTGTACAATGTAAAGTCGTGCATGTGTTTTTTTAAGTGAAAACTAAAAATTATACTATTTATGCTAAAATAGTCAAGAATGATTTAATTGTGAGGTTAATATTATAATACATAGGGCTTCTAGATATGGAGATTCGACTATATATAATGACACAATTTTTTAAATTTCACATGTATCATCTCATATGTCTTGGTCCACCTCCAATTAACTTTGATTTATATGGATTTTATTTGAAAAACTACCGTTCACTCGTTAGCCTTCGAACCCCTCCCACGCTATCAAATGAGACAAAACCTACATTTATGTTAACCAATTTTTAGCTTTTTTATGATTATTTCTAGGTCGTCAGAATCTTGAACGGAGAAGGGACAGATGAATCAAGAAAGCTCTGGCGATGAGAGAAGGCGAAAAAAGTGTGAAAATGGTGGACAATTTTGCGGTGGTGGATTAGAATAAATTAAAAAAAAAAGGTCCAAAAATTAAGTTTCAAGTTCACAACACTCCATTGCCCTGCTACATAGGTAACTTGGACCAAATTAAAAATTCCTGTAATCGTAACAAATTGAAACCCAAAACATGGCCAACTCCAAAATCCAATAAAGTAGGAAAAAAGTCAAAAATTGTCCCTGAACTATCAAACGTGCTATTTTAGTCCAAAAGATAGGCGAAAGAGCCAATTTAGCCCAAACGTTAAAATCCATTAGTAAAATATGTTTTAATACTAAATTGATGACGTGACGATGATTAATATGAGGTAAAAAGTCCAAATTAGTTCATGAACTATCTAGTTCGTGCCATTATAGTCCATGAACTATCCAGTTCATGCAATTTTAGTCCTCAACTATTAAACGTGTCAATTTAAAATATTATTTTATTGTAATTTTAACGATTCCGTTAACAAATTTGACGGAATGTCTTGAAAGCGCTCAATTTTCGGAAACGTTTGAACTATAACTGCTCTTTCGCCTATTTTTTAGACTGAAATGACACGTTCGATAGTTGATCGAACAAATTGGCACGAACCGGATAGTTGAGCTACCATTTTGGACATTTTTCCAATAACAGGTTTTAGCCCTAGATTAAAACAGCTGCTCCAACGTTATTTTTCCCTCTGGTTTTTAAATTCTTGGGACGATTCTGTCGCAGGGTTTAGGGTAAAATTTGGCGGATGTTGAACCTTTTTCTGGGTTCGAAGTCGAATTAGCTGCTGATTGCTGGCTTTCATCAATCCCTTTTGGCAAAAGAGGAGATTTTTGTGTTGACGTACATGTTAACCGGAATATATATAGTGAAAAGTAGTTTTGTTTTTTAGAATCGGAATTGTATCATGGGGCTTACGATTGATGGAAAATTTAAGCTTGGCAGGAAGATTGGCAGCGGATCGTTTAGCGAGATTTATCTGGGTAAAATTTCTGTTCATGTCATACTCTGTTGCAGTCCATTGTTTTTAGTTGTTTTGATGAAAGTTATATGTACTTGGTTTGATTCAGGTGTTAATGTGCAAACCGGAGAGGAAGTAGCCGTCAAGCTGGTATGCTTGTGACCTTCAACTCCCAGTTTATAATTGGTTTAATTAATTGTTTGTTAGATATGTGTTTTTTTTTTTTTGATAAACGGGACAGCAGACCTATAAAGGCGAGTGTTTCTCACTCCCTAGTGGGGGCGTCACCCTGTTAGTTGTTAGTTTTCCCCTTAAACCCATAAATCACACCCCATACTGTCGGCAAGAGGCTCGAACCTAAGACTTCAAAGGAAATCAAAAAACGCATCAACCACTTGGCCCAACATGTCTTGACTTTTTGTCTTGAAATTATACTTTTTTTTATAAAACTAGTTATGTTATAATTATCAATAGTATCGGTTTAAATGTTTAATATGCTAGTTAGATTTCATTAATATTGTTATAATGCATGTACACGAAGTTATAATAAAATTGTAAAACAATAACTAACTTATTCTTAATAAACAAAATCGATTAAAAGAAACGATAATTCTCTCTTATTAATTAAAGATGAAATTTGTCATATACAATCTATCAAACTCTAACCACAACATAAAATATTAACAAATCTAATACCACGCCTAAGACCTGTAATCTCTTTAAAAGGCCTCTAAACGACTCTAAAAAAAGTCTATAAGACTATAACAACATGCAAGTTACGCAACGATGTGTGTTTGGACCACCGGACCAGTTTCGAGCAAACTGACCAAATTTTACCTCATTCCAAGAAACAACACTTTTGTTTCAAAGTCTAATACAAATAAATTTGTTTATACATATAATTTCATGGATTTATAATTTTATATTACCATCCTCAACATTTGACATTTAGCTCAAATTTATAAGAAAAGTTTGGCTCAAGTGAATAATTGATTTTTTTTTTTTTTTTGTGTATTTCAAGGTCTATGCTAAGCCACAACCCTCCTATGGACAAGATATGTAATAGAATGCATTGACATTTCCAACAAAATACAAAGTTCATTTTGATATAGTTTTTAACATTTTCAGCTTATAACCAAACAAACCAAATTAATGAATCATATGAGCAATATAGGAATTGTGTGCATTGTTGGGCATGGGTTGGGCTCTTTTCCCATCCACCCAATTTCTTATGTGTCACCCATAGGGCCTAAACTTTTATTTTCAAATTTTAGGTTGCCATCAAAATGGGCCAAGATCAATGCACCCAGCTGTCTCATTGAAATCTAACAACTTATTAGTCTACCAAACCAAACATGGGTGGGATTGGTTTATACATTTGGTTTGGTAGACCTGACATTTTTATAGGTGGAAGGTCCAATGTGTATATCGAGTGGTGATATATTTTATATTCTTTCAATGTGGGATATTAACACTCTCTCTCATGTGTAGGCCGGATAACACAACAGACCATGCACGTGGACTGAGTCAACAAGACGGGTCACTAGGCCCAAATAAAACCAGCTCTGATACCATGTTAAACTTAATTCAACTCAAAAGCTTAAGCTAATAGGTGTAGGACCCAACGTGTATATCAAGTGGTGACAGACTTCACATTCTTTCAATGTGAGACATTAACAACTTCTGAGCATTTGTGTTTATGTTGTGTTGAAGGTTGATCGAGTATTATGAACTATTACGTACGAACACCTCATATTCAAATGAATGTGTCAAGTTAACACATGACATGATTAGCATAATACAATGTAACACACGATCTTTATGGTAAGAGCAACATGTTTGACATAACAATATTTCCGACCCAATCGCATGACACAACTAAGAATGTTCAACATGGTCAACCCTGATGAAAATATGTCAGACCGGAACCGGACTAAATGGTATCTGGGTCTTGGCCGATCCGATCCGAAATTTCGCAACCTGAACGGACCAATCCAAATGGACAAATTTTAAATTTGTTGTGAACTCAATTGGGTGGGTAATAATAAAATATATTGCATCAACAGTTGTAAAAATAAAATTAACTTTTCATTATATATAAATTAAAAATACATTCAGCCGCCCAGATCGATTAACAATTACAAAGAGGACCGAACCAAACCTATCTTGTCCGGGTCACCTCTGGCTCGTTTTAAACGGCCCTAGATACAACACTGCTCAAAATGAAATGGTTGTTGATTTGTGCCCCTTTTTTTGGTTCAACACGAACATATTATGAAACATTTTTGGTACTCTAATATGAAAACGTCACATCTACAAAAACGCTTATTCCTGTCATATTCCAACCGTGTTACATGCTGAGATACAAATTATCTACTCTAATATTTAGATCCCTCACTCGCTGGACCTCCACACCAGCCTTGGCTCTCTCATCTATTTTCGATCCCATGTAGCTCTCATATCATGTTTGTTCTCTCTTTCTTTGGCGTATGTATTTTGTTTCTTCTTTGAAAACTAATAAATGAGTATTTTTGTTGATAAAAAAAAAGTTTTTTTTTTGGCTACTCAAAATTAGATGGAATTAAATTTGGTTCAAGGTTGGGTCACAAACTAAATGAGCTGAATATGGGTCATTTTTATTATTATTATGAAAGAATATGGGTCTTTTATTATTATGAAAGAGTTAATATGGGTCTTTTATGAGGTTGGTATTATAGCAAACAAGGGGCCATAAAGGTTTAATGCATGATTCTTTGGATGCTTGTTGAAATAAACCAAAACCCACCACGAATACAAATAAATAAATAAAGAAGAACATGGTGCTTATAAATGGACAAAAATTAAACACCAAACAATAGAAGAAAATTATAGCCATTAATGTATAGAGAGAAAAAAAATTGAAAGGAAGATGGCCAATGAATTAAATTAATCTTCCAAGGCCCCCACTATTTAATTTGCCTTTGGTTTTGATAATTCTAGATGTAAAATTAAATGTGAAAGTTCGTGTGAGTTTACTATTTTACTCCATCTAAAAATTGATCGGATGTATCTTATACAATTCAAAACCATAAAAACGTAAAATCGAAATTTGAATCTCCACGTGTTTGGATTCAAATTGTCATCGAAACAGACAGTATTAAAAACAATTATTAATTGGGGTGGAGAAATTGCAGTGACTACTTTTCAGCTGAGTCTCATTAATTCCCAACCCAGAAGGGCATGAGGAAATGTTGGTGTCTCTCTCACCAACTACACCAAATGAAAAATTATTTAATTTCACAATAACACCACACACCAAAAACCAGCCATTTATTTTTTGAGGAAGTTAATGCATTTAATTTGGAGGATATAAATCTTGAGTAAATAGCATAAGAGAGACTCAATAAATTTCAATGATCTCTTGCTCTGACACTTCACAACTTATGATTAAATAAGCTGCAATAGTTTAATTTACTTCACTGAGATCTTCTCATTAATTTCAATTTGATAGTTGCAGGTCATATAAATTTGTTAGCCAAGCCATCAATAGAAAGTGCATAAAATTAATTATTTTTTTTTGTACCAAAATTTATGATTTGTCTATCTATTATTTATTTGCTGCCAAAATTAGTGGCTTCTCAATTATAACACCATATAGTTTATGCCCTTATTGGTGTTCTACATTTATGACACGTTATTATTTGTATTCTATTATATTTATTTTTGCTTTGAATCTTCAAAATGATAAGAAATTCAAGAAGTAATAAACACCCTTTATTTTTACACCTTAGGTATTTGATTGGTGAGTAAATTTCATATAAATACTATATACTTAGCCTGTTCGTATATTTGTTTTTTTCGTGACAACATGCTCTTTTCAATTTTCCATTTCGACAATGTGAATTGATTATAATCGTAAAGATAAAATGCCTATAGAGAAGAAAAAAATAACATAGATCAAGTGTCATACACAATAAGAGAGAAAACAAGATAAAACTAAATGATAGAATAAAAATAAAAAATTTTAAAAAATAGTTATCAACAATACAAAGTGTCTTCAATAACTATTTGTCATATTCAAATTTATAACTGTTTGACACATCATTTTATACTCCTAAATTTATGTGCTCAATCTTTTTAGTTTTTAAATTATTCAACTGTTTTGTCAGTTCATTTCAGAGTTCCAATAATAAAATGATATAAAAGAGGTCAATTGACTCAAGTTCCCATAGTTTCAAGGTGAGTACCTTGGAGAGGTCTCATCAAACATATTTTAGGCCAGCTTGCTTGACCTTAAAATTAGCTGACTGGTTAATAAATGGCAACTACCCAACACAAAAGCTGCCCAAAATAGACCACAAAAAAGAAGAAAATGGTGATGATGATCAAGAAGAAGAAGAAGAGAAACATTCAAATAGGCACTGACTTGAACCACAAAACACTGAATTTGACAATGATTCAATATTGTTGCCTAGTTTTCTTCATGCTTTGACCTCATCAAAAATACAAAAAAATGGACTTGGTTTAGCTCTTTTTCTTCATGCTTTGACCTCATCAAGGAGAGGACTGTGGTGAGATGTGCTGTGACTTGCACAAAAAGATGAGAAATAACTTCTTTTTTTCTTTCTTTTGTTTTATTCTTCCTCGACCCGGAAGGTGAAACACTTTCGGACTCAAAAGTTGATGTTCACGTTTTAAGTTGAAATCTGGTCGTATCATTCGAAGCAGACTAACGAGTTGAACAATTTAGATATACTTATTGTATGATGCAACATTTGTTGAGAAATGACATTCGAAGAACGGTTATCGAACGAAATGCCAACAATACATGAATATGCCAGATCACGAGTTGAAAACACAGAAAAGTGTGTTACAATGTAAGCATAAGGAAAAGTCAAGTTGTTGTGTTCGTTGGCCTGTTTTACTTGAGCCGATCAAATTTCAGCCCCATTAATCAAAACATCAGCATTGAAACCCATAAGTGTTGTAACTCTTGCATCGATCAATGCATGTATCGTACTTTTGAATATAATTATTTTCTTATGATATTTTATATTAATTAATTGGTTAATAATTAATAGAGTGACAATAATGGGAGCCCACTTGGCCTTTCTTCTCAAGGCCATGTTGACAGCAACTGGTGGTGACCCCCCAAGACAGATATTGGTCTGACATCATCAGCTGTTGGGCCCACTGGGCCTGGAATCAACTAATGGACAGATCAACCTTCAATTCAATAGAGCTACAGTACAATCCAGCAATTGCTCCTTCTCTGATTTTTGGATTTTGAACTTTTTGATATCACAATACAATACCGGGCAATTTGGGTCATGACCCGTGACACAAATTGAATCGGTTCTATGACGAGTAACTCAAATCGTTCAGACATATGAGTTGTGTGATATGGAAATGTGACACTATACAAACATGACACAAACTGATATAGGTTTGAGTTCGGCTAATTGGGTCTTTGTCGGGAATGCAATTTTGAACTCAGTTATCTAAACGTGTTAACCATGTCATGTTAAATCTCTCATTAACATTTTGTATTTGCATTGTGTACTTCAAATCATTTAATAATTAAATTGATTCATTTAACATAATATTAAACTTTTAACACGAAATACAACCACAGATATTTATGACTTCTATAAATTCATAAATTTCCACAAAATATATATACAAAGTTTAGCTTAAACGGTTTATAAAATCTACATTGAATTTGGCTACCTTTTTTTTCAAGTATGTTGCAATAATAAATAAAAATTAATGTTATGAGTCTTGGTTTCTGATTTATTTTTTCACAGCTAAAAACAGCCTCTTCTGTCAATTTTGAAGCCAAAAAAAAAAAAACAACAACAAAAATGCCTCTTGAGGCTTGAAAATCAAAACATTATTTTATATAATAAACAAATCAAGAAGGTGAAACCAATAAACATTGGATACTAAAAGGAATAAACTTGAGAATTTCAGTTTGCATTTTCATGAGAATATTTATGATGTTCACGAGAATCATTAATATAACTTATAAGTTGGTGGGTGCAAGAATATTAATTAATTGGAAAATCTTTAGTATATACTAAT
>JAYMSZ010001101.1:0-15571 GCA_036897665.1 Pelargonium citronellum | reverse complement strand
GCCGTCATGTGGCAGGTTTGATTCTCTATTCGTTTTTCACTGTATATTTGTCGGATGTGTATCGATTTTCTCGTTGTTTGATTGCGGAGAAAGCTAGGCTTGGTTTATTAGGTTTAGTGTTGGACTATGAATTGGAGGATTTGTTCATTTTTATTTTAGAATCATTGGTTAAATTCACTTGAATATGGCTTGTTAAAATTTTATTTTGAATTTTGTTAGAGGTGTCCCTTTCCAGTTTGAGGGATTAGACTTGAATTTCGTCTTGTTTTTTGGCCATACTCTTGAAGCCTGAAACAACTCTTTATTTGGCATTGAAAACAATTTGACTTAATAGTCATAAAATGATTATAACTTCTCTCACATATTATCCAAAATTTAAATTTCATTTTATGATACTTCTTGCATATTTAATTAATGCATTTTTTTTCACATTTCTTACACTGTTATACAATTTTTTTGGGGGGTTTCACTTTTGCAAAAATAGAATGAAATGTGAGTATTACAGAATCCTAAATTTTTGAACAGGAAGTGCTTAGGACCCCCACTCTATCACGTACGGAAGTCCATAAATTTGTTAGGTTGATCAATATGCCTTATTTTGGTGTATAACATTTTCTTTGAAAAAAATCAACAAGTCCTTTCTCAAGCTAATGGGAAGGACTTGAAGAAAACAATTTGTTGTGTTGAAAGAAAAAAGACTTGTGGTAGTAGCTGGAATCAACAGTTATTTTAGCCTGATTTTGTGATGGATTCAGGATTGAAACATTGTCCGGAGCATGCTTTAGGCATCGACAATGAAAAAGTTTATTAACATTTAAAAGAATGATCACGGTAATTAGAGTTATCCTTAATCGGTTGGTCTTTATTACGATATGATCCCTTCAATGATTACGGGGAAGTGATGGCTAGGCAGACTATTTGGAGGCAACCACCTCGAAATGGACCTTCAATATTAGATCTTGCTTGATATGATGGTGTAGTCTATGTAGGTTCTATAATGACATATAAGCAAGGGCTGATACTTTGGTGCAGTTTTTGTAGTGAATAAATCCTTTATCATGTAACTTGGCTATAGGAAATCTCGTTTTGTGACTTGTGAGGTTCATTGTTCTATTATGTTATGCATGGAATATAACACGTCATTTCTGTGCTCCCCCATCCTTTTTCTTCGCCATTAAACTTATTGATGTGTGGAAAAAAATACTGAAATATTGAAGAGCCAGAGAGAAACCTTCTTGAGACACTATTTTTTGTAAGTTTCATGCAGTCACGAGATATGGGACACAGCACAGACCCTGTGGCACAATTTTCTTGATAAATAAGACATGATACATTAATGATGGGTTGATAAAAATTAAATATGCAAGACATAAGTAATTTATATTGGTGTGAATCATGTAGTTTAACCTTGATTCGTGCCGGGTAGAACCGCAAGGGCGGCAAAGTTCATTATAATAAAAAATATAAGCCTCTGTGTAGAAAGATAACAGAAGTGGTGATGAATACACGAATGAGAAGATGGAAACTCCTTAGGCCAAAGGTGAATCAAGGTATACGTGGATGATAAGACTATTTACATAACAAAGATTCTTTAGCTTTCTATCTTTTTGTAGTTTCACATTCTACCCATAGTTTCATCGGTTCCTACAGTAAGTTTTCATGATTCATGTTTTTGACTCTCAAGTCTCAACCATTTTAAATAAACCCGAACTTGCTATGCTTGCCTGTTTTCATATTTTTGAGTTGTGGATAAATCTTTTCTGCTTCGGGTAATATGGGTTGTTTCAGCTTTCAATGAAAAAGAGGGTATGGTTAAGTTTTGCATTTACTTTTCCTTTCATTTCGATGTTGGCGGTATTGTTTTTGGATTTGGTTTGCTGCTCTTTTGCTTTGACTATAGAATAGAAAGCAGGTGTGCGATGTGCATTTGATCGGTTCTGAGCCATGTTTTGTAATTGATGAATCTACTTTACTCAGATTTATGCGGTGGGAGCGTACGTTCTAGCAAGATGGGCATGGAGTCAGTGGCAGAAGAGGAAGGATCTAAAGAAGCCTTCGGATGATGACCAAAATGATAATTAGGGAATATATAATGTTATGGACAATGAATTATACCTCCAGTTTTTCATTTTTTTGTTATATTTCGTTACATCTTAACTTCTTTTTTCAGTCGACACTAAACTGCTGCTCTACTATATAGAGCAAATTGTATGTCAATTTATATTTCTAATTTTTTTCTGTTTAATTTTAGGTGTATCTGGCCTTTCGCCATTTGTATTTTTTATAATCGTATTTAAACCTTCCTGGCTTTGTTTAAAATATGACCCAATTTTCACTAGTTGAAAATTTGAAATCATGATTAGGATGGGGTATGAATGGATACGAGCAATGTGAGTCTTGACAAATTAATGGTTGAAATATCAAAATAAGTTATATTTTTCCTAAAAGACAAACTAGTGATAGAGTTGATAATTTGGATTTAAATTTGTGAGCAACCGAAATTTAATTTGAGAATAATGTGATTCAATGATCAATTTTAAATCTGATCTCATGTTTCAAATTGGAACAGAGCTAATCCAATCCAATCCGACTTATCGCCACCTCTAGCTATGAGGTGTAAGGATTTGGTAATAGAATAAATAATTCTATTTTGTTATGAGTATGTCTATTTTTTTTTTTTTACAAATTAAGAGCTTTTTGCTGATAGAACAATTTAAATACTTTTTATATAATTTACTTTTTGAAAAGTCATTTTCATCATGCATTTTAACCATTAGATTATGTTTGGTCATAACTCAATTACATAAATATGTTAATGAAGCCCAATTGGCGTATTTTTGCATTGTTGGTGGTGTTAAGGTGTCAGCCTCTAGAGTTTTCTCCTTGATCTGTAGAACTGTGGTGCGCAAACCCTTATTCAATGGGCAGCCAACCTAGTGTTTTGGGTTTATTAGATCCTTCAGCTTTCCTTCAGCCAGTTCCTGCTATTTTATCTTTTGTTATTTTGATTTAATGATAATTTTCCTTTTAAGAAAAGCAATTGAATGCAATAAAAGAAATTTGGCCATTAGAAAATGAATTATGACTATGAGAAGAAATACGATAAAAGGTTTCAATATTTTGGTACTCTAGAGGCATAATCTAGATAAATGGCATAGGGTGGCATATTGGAAATTCAATATTTAAAATGAGAATGACTTATTACAATTAGAAAATAAAATCACCAACTGCTTGCAAACAAGCCCTAAACCTTTCTATTTTCTTACAAAATTTCAGATAATCCTCAAGTCTTAAACTGAATACCACAGTTGATCTTTGACTCAACATTTTCCAGAAATTTCTTGCTTACATAATCTTCCTTATCATTTGTTGTATTCCTTCAAGAGGATTTTTTTTACCATCTAATTTTGAATCACCTTCAGCTTTGAGATTATTTAAGAATTTAAATGCAATGAACCATGGTAAACTGTATGTTATATACGGAGAATGAATTATGAAATATAGGAGCTGAACAAGAAAATATGGAAACAAAGTAGGTCATGTGTCTACACACGCATGTGCATCTTTGTGCAATTAATTAGGCTGTTAGTGTGTTCGATCTTCATGTTATATGCACAAAGTTGCCTGAACTTATAAGTTACCCTGCCCTATAAATTAAATTCCATTAAAAACAGGAACACTACTATGATATTGCTGTAAATCAGGATTATGCTACAGGGCCTTGAGTAGCTACTTTCTGCCATAATATAATGCACATGCTAAAATAACTTGTTAAGGTGCTTAAGGAACGTATTTTACCTGCTAAGCAATTGATATGCCACTGAGTATATAACTACTAATTAAGAAATTGTTTTATTTCCTAACCGTTTTTATACCCAGTTCATAACTATTAATTGTAATTGTTATGCATGCATCATATGAGAGGGAATTCTTGTAATACAAAAATGATCCCAATCCCAAAACATAAAATTTTCCTTCTTCTAATCAATGCTATAGATGACCTTGAGAGTATTTTCTGTTACTTGCAAACTTTTACTTTGACCGAGAAGCAAATTGTGATTTATAAAACTGCTCTTAGAAGTTTTTAATTGTTTTTTAGTTCTTTGTTCAGGGATTCATGTGAGATTATCCATTTGAAGTATAATAGTTCTGACAGATTGAGCTGGGTGGTTTAACCCTGATCGTTTGGCAGCGTTCACAAAAGGGTAGGGCGTAGGGGGGGCCCTGTCGTCTTGGAGGAGTTACTATAAGAACCAACTTGAGGACAATTTCTGGTAATGATTCATATGATTGGCATAACCTAATTACATTGCTTAGTACTACTTCTAGTTTACCTCTTCAAGATCCCATGACCTTTACTACAATGTAGCTTGTTCAGTTGAACTTCTTTATGGTATATTTAAACTTGATTACTGTGTTTGTTTGCTCAGTGTAACTTTTATGTTGAGAGGAATTTCTTTGAGTAGAATGGCACATGGTCAACCTAGCATAAAAAAGGCTATTGGAGTTTTGAAGGATTCCACAACAGTTGGTTTGGCTAAAGTAAATAATGATAAGAAGGTGATTTTTACCGTCATAAACTTGGTTTATCACATATTACTTGATGTTTAGTATACTTGTACCTGATAGTCTGGTGCTTCAGGAAATTGATGTTGCAATCGTGAAAGCCACAAACCACGAGAATGTACTGCCAAAGGAAAAACATATAAGGAGTGAGTAAAGTTGATTCTTGTTTGCTTGCAAACGCGTATAAGCTTTCAGTTAATAGATTTTAGTTTATTAGACTTTCTTCAGTTGTACAATCAGTGTCAAATTTCCTTCTCTCTTGACATATTGTCTACACCAGAACCTGCAAAAAGAAACTTGGGAAGCTTCAAATAGATGAACAGTGTCACTAGTCTTTTTGTTTCCGAACATGAATATGTAGATGAACAGTGTCACTAGTCTTCGAGTTGTTGATTTGAAAATATATGGTTGGCCACTAATTGAAACTTTTTTAATCGAATTTGCACTTGTGTGTTAAGTTTCTTTATTTGACATCTAACGAATGATTGTGCTTACCTTTTTTCTTCTTCTTTTAATATCAGCTATCTTTGCTGCTCTTTCATCAAGAACCAGCGATGATGTTGCTTATTGTATACATGCTCTTGCAAAACGTCTTTCTAAAACACACTCTTGGGCGGTATGCTCCTAAACAACTTACTAAATAAAAAACTTGTACTATCTTCACAATACATTGGCAAATAGTAGAGATTTAAGATGGGGGAGAACGCACAAGTAAAATGGATAACTGTAGTCAGTTTATCAGGTTACATAATCATCCGTGTGTGTCTTATTATATAGTTTGATATGATCTCTTTTATTTGCTTTAAAGATGTGTCGACTATTTCAAAGAAGTATTGATTTAAATTCTACTGTGGACTAATCGGACACTAGATGAACAACTGGACTACAAGGGATAAAATCTAAAGTTATGCTCTAGATGTCATCAGGAATGACAGTATGACATGTTCCTATGAGTTTATGAAAGTTAGTCCTTGAGAATGTAGAATGTGAATACTGAAGATAATATGCTTTGATCACCTTTCCCTTAGAGCTTTATCTATCTTTTTTCTTTAAAATGGCCATAAATTTGGCACCTTCAGGCTCGATGATCTGATGTTTTCGAACATCTTCTATATGCAATAAATATTATATTGAAGAGAATGCTTTGATTACATTGGAGATATTTTCCTTCCAACTGGATGTCTGTAAAAATCATATGATTCATAGCTGTGGTTAAGTTTCATTATGGAGTTGATCTTAGTTAGCACATAAACTGATAAAAGGGTGTTGGGCAATGAGTTATAGCTTACACCTTTGTTTTTCTTCTGGATACTGCTAAATATGAATTAAGAACTATTAAGCCTTCGAATTTCTCTCATTGTTCCTTATAAAAAAATTATGTTTCATGTGCCTAATTTAAGCCTATATGAATTCTTATGTATGATTATCTCCCTTCACATTGGATTTCCACTAGTATGGTTAAGTTTGACTCGCTTAGAATTTCATCTTCCAAATACTCAGGTAGCTTTGAAAACTTTGATAGTCTTACACCGTGCAACAAGGGAAGTTGATTTTTCATTTTGCGAAGAACTAATTAGCTATACCCGGAACAAAAGCATTATGCATAGACTTTCTCGGTTTACTGATGACTCGAGTGAAAATGGTACTCCTGTTAGCTTATGACATATTTTATTTGCTGATAGCTTGCTGTATACAAATTGACTGTGGTGAGTTCTTTTGTTGTCAAGCATGGAGTTATTCTGCTTGGGTTCGCACATATGCTTTATATCTTGAAGAGCGCCTAGAATGTCTTCGCATTTTAAATTATGATGTTGAAACAAATAGCCCGGTATGTAGTTTGCATCTACAAATACACATTTGTCTATTCCATATTTACTTATTTGTCAGATTTGGGCAGTTCACCCCTCTTCTTATATACTCGTTTTGGACATGTTAATACCTACTGAAAATGGGTTGTAAATGGCCCAAGAGTTCATTATTTTGAGAGTTATTAATTAGTAAGATAGTTTTTCTTTATGATTTCCACTCTTAGCTAAGCTTTGTTATAACAAATGATCTCTACTGCAAAAAAATGTAGAACATCTTACATAAAACTAAGCATTTGACCAGGGCTTCTCGTGGGAGAAAAATAAATACGCACTAATGAGGAAATCGTTAATCTCTTCCATGAAATTCTTCTCTTCAAAATTTCATTTTTTCTAAAAAGTATAGAATTCAGTTCAACTCAACTGAGCCATAAATGTTACATGCTCATGCTCCGTCACATGAACCTTTATATTCTGTTTTTATCCAATACTACATGTCTCCTTGCATGGACTAGCATGCACGCAGGTTGCAGGTTTGACGTTTGAGTATAGTTTCAACTTAACCTTGTCAAGTATATTCTGTTGGCAAGCCAATGAACAACAACAATAAAAATTTGTTTTTAATGCAATCTCTACAGAGAGCTCAGGACCTTGACGCCCCAGACTTATTTGATCAGTTACCTGCTTTGCAGCAGCTTCTTTCTCGTCTTCTTGCTTGCCAGGTAGCATGTCCATGCATCATCCTTATAATTCTGCTTACATTTCTTCCAGCGACAATGTTGTCACTCCATGTATGTAACTTTTGAGTGAACATTCACTCGCCGTTTTTGCAGCCAGAGGGAGTAGCTAAACAGAATAGCCTGATTAAGTATGCCCTGACAATCGTAAGGAATTATTTAATCTCAATGGCATAATCAGCTATGTTTGGTTCCATTGGATGCTATTCCATTTTTTTATGGTGTTCTTTCTCAGGTTACAAGTGAAAGTGTTAGATTGTATGTAGTAATCACAGATGGAGTTCATGCTTTCGTTGACAAGGTTTGCAGTTTGTTGTTTCATTTATTTTATATATTTTCAGTGTTCAATGGGTGCTTGTGTTGTAACCCTATACTGGAAATAAGAACTTAAGGTTGCAATGACTTACTTTCTCGCAGTTTTATAAGATGCATCGCCATGATGCTTATAAAGCACTTGATATTTATCGGACGGCAGGGAATCAGGTACACTTGGGTTGTCATATAGTGTTTCGGGTGTCATTATGATTTTGACCCTTTTATACCTTCATTTGAGATCCATATTCAAGAAGCAAAAGTTTGTATGTTACTGCAGGCAGAGAGGTTGTCTGAATTTTATGAGACGTATAAGAACCTTGGTTTAGGGCAGGACAAGAAACTTATCAAAGTTGAACCGGTATGGAACCTTTTATGATGAATTGGCTAGTTTTCATATCTATTTATCCTTTGATATCCTGCTAACTTTCAAACTCTGGATGACTTGTCTAACTGCAGCCCCCTTCATCCTTTTTGACGGCCTTGGAAAATTATGTGAAAGAGTCCCCACAACCCTTAGGGCTTCTCCGTAGTTCAGTATGATTCTTAAAGCAATTTATTCCACAGTATATCTGTTTTTTTTTTTGGCTTAAAAAACTTAATGGATCTGTTCAATATGTGAATAAAATCATATTCATCGTCATGAACAAAATATGATTTCTTCTCATCTTATGATTGCAAATGCACTTCACATTTGAAGAGTTATTTTCTTAATCAGGGAACTTTAGATAAGCCAATGTAGTAGGAGGCATGATGAAACTTGGGTAAGCAAATGCCTCATTGGAAGAGATATTTCAACATATACAATCTCCTGTTTTCAAATAATTACTATTAGATGCCACTGCATTCTAAAGGGTTTCATTTTACACCCTATCTTATCTAGACTACCCTAACACTTTCTGACATGCTGAAAATGGCCATTAGCCCTCTCCATAATGCCGAACCCTAACCACTACATGACCCAAATAAAATTGGCCATAACATAGTATATCGGAATATCAGGACTTTGTTTCATAACCCCAAAATATCCAATACTCCAATTTCAGTAGTGTTCCTGGGTTACTCAACATTCTCCACTACCTTCAAGATTGAAAGTACTTTGTTTGACCAACGAAGTCCTTATCAAGATTTGCACTAAAGAGTTTCTTCGCTAATCCATTATTTTACTCAAAGGCAGGCTGCATAATGATGTAGCTATAAAGCAGATGTGAAGAGAAATCTAAGCAAATTATTTTTTTCTTTGTTCGTTTCCGTGCTATCCTGGAGTTGTTTATTATTATTTGCATTTGTCTCAGGGAAGTGACAAGGCATCAAAGGATGGACTTCGTAAGGTGACATTTCTCCTCCGTTTGTACTTTTTGTTAGAACCTTTCGAGGTTAACCCATGTATATACTAGTTTTGTAAATGATGAAATTAATGTATGTTTTTACAGGGCATGGATGAGGGTGCTCAGAAGGAGAAAATGAAAGGTAAATTTATTTATTTGTAATAAATATACTGACATTGTTTGTTATAGAAGTGGATGGTTGATGCCAAACTACTTGTTACTGCAATTGTTGCAGCACCAGGCTCTAAAGATGGCTCAATTGAAAAGACAAAAGTGGTTAGTTCCTGTTGCATTGTGAGCATTATCGTAAGATTATACACTCTCATTGTACTAATTGTCTTATAATCCACAGATTGGTGCGGTGGAGAAACTAACTCTGAGTGATGCAAAGGGTGAAATAATGCAGGACAGATACTAATCCTGATCCACTCATCCCCAAATATTGTATGCTTACCTATATGTGTAAATATGATAACAAATATTATTTAAGAAGCGACCAGTAGAAATTAAACTTGATGTAATGAAGTACCCAAAAGTGTAACATTATGCACACTTCTATATATAATCTATCTTACACCAATCTATGTGTTCCTTTAAGTTCCTACTTTGTCAATTTGCCACCATATAATGTAGCAGTAACATGTAATGGCCTTCTTAAAACATTATTGGAGATTGGTTGTAAAACCTTATATTGCCACACTTAAATACTGCAAACCCTTGTTGTACTGTCAATAGTATGCATTCACTTAAGATGGTGACTTAGAAATCATATGAAAAGATTTTTCATACCCAAAACACACGCGCGTACCACAACTAATGCCTTTGGAGTAGTGGTGACACTAGAATAGCCCACAAAGAGCAGATTGAGGCGCAAGTCATAAAGATGACTCATGCAAAGAAGCAAGGACTAGCCAAACATCAAACATATAAATATAGAGATATAAATAGTGATGAGGTAAACACAAAAAACACAGATGCTAACATTATACCAATGAATGTAATTTGGGAGACATTCGTTTAGAGAGTACCCTAGCAATTGGTTTGATCTTTGCACATCTCCGATTGTTTGCCATTCCCTAGCTGTGTGAGACATTCTCTAGCTAATTACCTCGCTAATAACAAATATTCTAATAGTTGTAGTATATGATCACACTACAAATTTTTGTGTAAATTTTTGAGAGAAAGAGCCTTCGAATCAAACCAATGGGCGCTCAGATACCAAAACTCGTAAAACAAACTCTTGTTAGGTTTAGAGACATTCTTCTAGAAGTTAAAAATCAGTAGCCAACCAAATAGACAACCACTACATGGAAAACAACAAGATTAACATCAAGTCTAGTATATTTAGAAGTAGCAAAATTATCCCGTGCATAGCATTCAGACAATTCATCTACATGTCCATCAGGCCAATCTATATATGATATCCCAAACACTATCCAACCAAACCCTTTCACATTCTACTTGAAATCAATTCCCCTCTTTGATTTGTCGTCTTCTTTTCCTCCAAGCTTTCCAATTTTATGTTTCTCAATGAACAAAATGTTAAATAACCACATCTAATACGGGCTAGCGTTGAAACGAAATAGAGTAGGAACCAGTGTTTGGGTCTTTGACAGCTTTGAAGTTGTCAACACTCATCCCAAAGCGGCCCAACAATGAGTTGCCCATATCTTTCAGCTTGCCTGCTCAGAAATACATAAAATATCAGCTTAAGAGCGAGTGCAGCATGATGACAATACCCAATAAAATGGAGAATGACGTGTATGTAAACTGAAAAACATGAGGAAGCTTTCACTTTGGACATAATCACATAAAAAGGTATGGTATCACAGTGGTCATGTTAGCAAAGACTATATCATTCAAAAACAGTTGTATAACAGTTTCCTCAGATTAGGCTCAGAACCTACGAGCCATAAACAAAGTTGAGAGAAACTTTAAAAGCGAAAAACATATGAAGGTTGAGGGAAACTTTAAAAGCGAAAAACATATGAAGGTGTGAATAGAATAGCAGAAGTTCATGCTATGTCGGGAAGGCTATGAAGCAGAAATGAGAGGGTTCTTACTCAAAGAATCAAACCTAAGGGTATGGTATGAACGCTTAACAGCTAATGTCAAAATCTGATGTTATAATAAAGTTAGGGGTGGGGCTAGTCCTCGAATAGTTACATATGGAAGATGCAGGTCCATACAACACAATTATCACCATCCTAGTAACAACAATCTGGAGGCTGCTAGAGGATGAAAGCATAATCCTTTATGCTCAAGACTGTTTTAGGGCTAACAACTACTCTTCTTCAAACTACTTTACTAATTCAAACAAATTCACCAAACCATGTTGGGCAAGCGGTTGAGGGACTTTGGATTCCCTATGAGGTTTCGGGTTTGGCCCTCCATGGTAACGGTGTGTGTATAATTTCCAATAAAAAAAAATCAAACAGATTTAGAGACACTTTACTTTCAGGACTTCGGTCCAAATTATGCATTTTTAACAATTTTTGCTTACTCCTAAAGCTATTATCTAGAAAAGAACTTAACGGAAACCACGATGAGTCTACAAGACTAAACTCAGATGTTTGGAGTCTAGATATCTAAATTTAGAGTAAAGGAGGTCAAGTCCCTCTTGTTTGGTAGTTCAAGGGACAGAAAGATATTTTCCCCAATATTCTTGTCAGCCATAGCCTGGGTGAATCCTAAATATTTGACGCCCAAATCAAGAGGTACATCTGCCAATTGGGGCTAAAGAACACATAAAAAAGGCAAGTATAAAAAACCTTTCGGGACATCTGCCAATTGGGGCTAAAGCTCTACAGCCACGCTTCAAAATTAGATACCATAACACAGAGCATTTTTTTTTATACATATGTTCCTCTCTTATTGATGTACGAAATGTTCTTTTTTCCCTCACTTTAGGCATCTCTTAGCTAAAACTGAAAAATGACTTTCAATTTTAAGAACTTGATCATCAGTGAAAAAGCTATTGTCTAAAGGTACGAGTATGTACCAGATTCAATGATATGCAATGTGCAAAAGAAGTTCTTTTTTTAGACCACAATAACTAATCAGTAGCCATAAAATACTTAAGCAAATAGATGTGGACGGAAAGAGAAACTACTGAAGGCTAAATCTCAAAATACTCTACAACCTTTCCATTCTGCTTTATTTCGTCTCCTTTGGAAGGAGGATCACAAACATTCTAGAATGCTTCAATTATTCAAAAGGAACACAGACTTACATGACAGACATTGTCATCATCACATCATAATCCTATTGGTAAAGGATATTGAATCCATTATCCTATTAAGAACAATCTATAGGACTTCAAACACTCTGAAACCAAGACAGCATAAGAGGAATATGAAAAGAATCAATTACACTTACCAATCATCTCTTCCTTCATTTTTTCTCGCTTTTCGTCTGCCAGTGGCTTCAGGCGGTTGGCTGTTCTCTTAGCTTGGTAATTTCCAGGATCCAATTCCAGAATCTTGTTCATATCTGCAGGGAAAACAAAGAAACAATGTGAACGAAGACAATAACTGGCCATAAAATTATTAGACAGAGAGAGAGAGAGAGAGAGAATCAGGCATGCCAGGTCAAAACAAGAACACGGAAAATAAATACAAAGTTAAATTCTTTGAATACCAGCAATAGCCTCTTCATATTTTTCTAGCTTTTCATAAGCCTCTCCTCTCCTAACCAGAGCCTTCATATAGGTAGGATTTAGTTCTAAAGCTTTTGAGCATTCCTTGACTGTATCCTCGTATTTTCCCTGAGATATTTAGTATCAAAGTTATAGGTAAGGCATCTGAGATAAGAGACTGACAAATGAACCAAAACTTATTAGACAACATCAGGCAGTAGTTAAATAATTAAGCTGCAAGATAACATTTAAGAGATTCATTAACGGTCAAAGGAGAAGTATCAAGCAGTCTAAGCATTCTTTGAAGAGTCATAGGAAGTAGAATAAGAAAAGGGTACCCCTTTCACTCATGTTTGAGAGTTTTTTTAACCTTTTTCAGGCAATAATTTTAAACCCCCAGATCAAGGGGATTATAGGGGAAAATATTTTAACAGCAACTTTGTGTACAGTTGTCTTCCATTAATTTATAGAACTGGCGTACGAGTTAAATTTGTGAATTTTTTTTTTTACGTTTCTAGCTTTGATAGATTGATTGAACTATGCAATATTACAATGTATATATAGGCTACAGCAGTGTCTATTCCAATTTGATGAAACATGCTTGAATCTAATTCTAGAACCTGATGTATATCTAATTCTATCTGCATCAATAGTTTGTTCTAGTCTTTTTCCGATTAGACAATTCTAATCTACTTATAACTACATCTTCAACACAAGTGAAGGATTTCAAGTTTCAGCCTATATTTACTTTTCTATTATTTCCTTCCCTTCCAATCCTTCAAAAAGTGTGCCTTCCCTTTCCCACTCAACTCTTGAACAGGAAAAATAAATAAACATATACAATTCAAGGTTTTCATAATGTCTTATCTAACTGAAAATGAGACTTGAGGAGGAAGCCTCTTGTCCTCCAATCGATGACACTTTTACTAATTAGAATCTTTCCCATCCTCTTCTATCTAAAAGAAACAGAACTTGATTTGCACAGCATAGCTTTAAATGCTCTATCCTAAATGCCACTTTTAAACAATAATTCATTTGATATAGCTGTAATGTTCTGAAAGTTCAGAGATTCAAGTTCATTAGTTAGATTTATGTTCACAATATTCTACTAATTCAAAGCAGGTGCATAGTTTTTTTTTAAATACTTAACAACAAATATTCAATTTCAGATATGTGTGTGTGTATGTGTGTGTGTGTGAGAGAGAGAGAGAGAGAGAGGAATGCGAGCAAAACATTAATTACATATTCAAAACAATTCTTTTGATATAACAATATTTTTTGTGAATCTTTTAGAAGATCAAAATAGAATTAGCAAAAAGGAATCAATAGAGAACAATCTCCCCCTCTGTATTTCCCTCCCTCTCATGCACAGTGAGCCAGGCAGTCACTGGTGAATGCCACCAGAAGTCCAGAAAGAAATATGTGCAATTTGCATTTTGCACATTTCGATGACATTTGATTTGGCACAATATGTTCTATCATTCTACCCATTCATCTGTAACGTCTCACTTCCCCACTTAAAGTCATTCCATGCAGAAAGGAAAAAAAATGCTGCCAAAATAGAAACTCTCTCCCTATGCCCCATCTTTTCAAGCAGGCATTTGTGTGCTCAATGGTAATGGATGTGTTCACAAACAACTGAGGTTTTCCACTTGGAACTTTTACATTAACATTTATAACTCCTGACTTTCCAGTCAAGACTGAAAAAAATAAGCCACACAATAGAGAATGTGAAATATGAGAAGCCAAATGGAAAAAGGTTTCGTGGATTATAATAGATTAATAGGCTATCAGTCAAAACATAACTATATGTATCAAAGATATCCATCTCTCCTTTTGTTTCCATTTAGTACATTTGGAAATTTAGTTATGATAAGTAGGTTTCTCTTGAAAAGTTATCAATCTAGAGTATACACCGCAAATGCTTAAAAGTTTGTTTCAATTTTTCTTCCACCTCCAGTACATACATAGATATAAGAACACAAACATTTGTAAGGATCTTGAAAAGGTCAAGAATAAAAAAATGTAGATTAAAATTGTTTAAGAATCAAAACCATACATTACACCAATCTCTTTACATACTTGGCAGTGCCAAAATTTCTACTGATCCATAGAGTTATGCTTAAGCCTTAAACTATGCAATAGAAAAAGTTATCGAATAGAGCTTACCCAAAATTCTAATAATTGAGAAAAGGGAAAGTAACTATGGGTTGTGCCACAGTATCTAAGAACCTAAGATCACCACCCTATACTACATGTATCACCAATAGCTTTATACACAAAAATCTAATTTCAAATTCTTCCACAAATAATGAAATATATGATTGATTAGGTGGGTCATGAGCGGATCGTAAGGGTTTGTCTTAGTTTCAGTGACAACTAATTAGCTTCCCAGGACATTAGATTCATGGCATATTCACTAGTCGGTGTTGCAACTTTATAATTTTTGTACTCTGATCCACACAAATAACCTCCAAGTAGATGAACAAGTCAATCGCAATCTGAGCCTGAGGTCGAGCTTGACTAACTCCTACAGTCAAACCTAACTCATCCGACCCCAATCTAACTAGATTCATTTCATTTGCAAACCAATTTTGTGAAGCCAAACATCTCATAAAAGGTACTGCCTATAGTCTACATAGAATAAATAACATTTCTCTACTGTTATATTGTATGATTAGTAGATGCTACATACCAATTTCAAAAAGCACACGCCATGGTTGGAATGGCAAATTGCCCGCAACTCCACAGAGGAGGGCATCTTCTCCGGCGCAACTTTCAAAGCAAGTTCATATTTCGACAATGCCTCCTCAAACTGCCCCTCACCAAACAACTTGTTTTCTTCCGATTTCGCCCCATTTGCCTCCTCTAATGCTTTCTACACAAAATCACAGTCACATTATAAATTTCTGATCCCAAAAATAATGTAAAAAATAGATCTAATGTTTAACATCGGGATCATTCGCCGGCGAATGAAACTGCAAAGGATAAAAGGATCGGAGTCAATGAGGGTGAGCCAGCACTTGCAGACGGTGAATCGGACAAGTATCCGCTGCCAGAGAAGACGATCCGAAGAAGAAACATCCGCGTGTTGGAGGGGTGCAGGCCGTGTGGCGAGGTAGCGGATCTGGCTTGAGCTCTTGCCGGGGGGGGCTAAGCCCCCGGGGGAGGACAAGGGTCCGGTTT
>JAYMSZ010001100.1:0-15572 GCA_036897665.1 Pelargonium citronellum | reverse complement strand
CGTATTCTGAATCGGTTGAATCGGATTGAATCGGGATTCAATCAGGTTGAATCGAGATTCATGAAGATTCATGTTATTCTAAGATTCAAACATGGTTTTGAATCGTTTAACCTCCAAATCGTGAATCGGATCGGGAATCGGATCGTGAATCGGGATTTTTAACAACCATGGTACCCAACTATTAGGTTTCATGTATTACTTGAAAAAGATATTAACCAAATAGAGTATGTTTGTGCCTGTGCTTATTATTTTTTATTTGTTAATCTCTTTGTTCCAAACTGAGTGTCTTGGTTTACATTTTGAGAAAAATTAAGGATAAGTTAGTTAGTGTTGTATATTTCCTATTGTATCCTTAAAGACATGTGTTGTAACAAGCTCAAGGGATACTAACTAACTTAGATAATGATACTATTGGTTTTCATACACAACTAACTTCCTAAAAAAGAAAAGAGGACTCATTTTTGGGACAAAAATACAAGACAAACATGACACTCATTTTGAGACGGAGGGTGCATTTTTTTATTTATCACAGCTAAAATTGTAGAAAGTGAAAGCTACCTAAAGGTGGAGTGGTCGGACACTGACATCATCGAGATGTGAACCAAGTAGTGTACATTGAGTCTTTCTAGGTTATTTAATCTATTCTTTGGTAGCTTTTGCTGAAATGATCAAATGATTACGGACTGTTGGCTGCTTATCTCTGAGTGTTATTCCCTCTCCACAGATTATCCATCTTTCTTAGTTCGTATTTCTTATTTCTTTGCTCTATTCTCTCTGTAACCACATCACACTCTCCCACCCTTTTCCTACCTTTTGTGTTCTGCTTTGAATCCCTACGTCCATTATTTCTCTGTACGCACTTGCCTTGCATCAAAACCTCATACTTAGATCCATAGATATCCATATGTGAGATTTCGATACGTAATTATTCTTTTTCTTGATCAATCTTGTAGAGCGCAAAGAACAAATTGAAAAGGCAGAAGAGAAAGAGCGTTTGCAAAAAGAGAAAGAAGAGAAGGAAAAGAAAGAAGCTGAGGAGAAGATTAATCATGAGGAAGCTGAGCAAGAGAAAAGTAAATCAGAGGATGAAGCTGGGCAAGAGAAAAGTAAATCAGAGGAGGAAGCTGAGCAAGAGAAAAGTAAATCAGAGGAGAAAGCTGACAGTGAACACAAACCTGTGGAAAGTATGCTTGATGGTGAAATTGGGATTATAGAAGATTCTCCTTCACATCAGGTTAGCCCTGTGCTGTTTGCACACTCAACTTTCACTAAAACGTACCTGCACTTTTAGTTTCGTTATTTTAGTTTGCGTCATCGCCTTTTTCTACGCTCTTTGGAAAATGAGATTACAAAATGGCTAATTATCACTGTTATTATTTGTTTGTTATAATTTCTGGGTACATGGGGATAGATCTTTATATAGTTTGGCATGTGGTTTCACTTTTATTTGTTTTGTAGATAAAATGAAATGACTGCGGCCAGTGCTGTTTAACATTGCATTTTTGTATCATTCAATTTTTGCCAATAAATCTTAAATCTGATCTCTCTCTCTCTCTCTCTCTCTCTCTCTCTCTCGCTTTCTCTCTCTGGAGTTAAATTGCTAATACTTGAAGACATGTGGTCTCTTCTATCAAAGCCCAAATACATCATGCATCACAAAAACTCTGAAATTAATAGAATTTGCTTTGAGTCCTTTCCTTTGGTTATTTATTTTGTAAATTAGTCACTAAATGCACACTTTTAAGCTTATCAGAATCTTAACTAAAGTACCTCTAATATCTACATGTGTAATCTGATATAAATAACAATTTTGTGTCAAACTGATCATACATTTGTATAATTCTACCTATGATGTTTGTACAATGTACATATAACCATATGTATGTTTAAGACATGCTATATATTGATCAGTCACTAATCTTTGGTGTTGCGAATAAATCTTTTTCCCCCTTTATCTCTCATGTCAAGAGTGATCTAATAGCATGTGAAGGATGCTTATTATTTCAACTAAGAAATTGAATAATCTTCAGATTTTGCATCAAATGCTTAAAGTCAAAATTTTATATTTTTAATCTTTATCAGCAAATAGCTCTACTGCAGTGGTGCTTTGACAGCTAGATAATGACCTGTTTGTTGGCATACTTGTAAATATAGCATGCAGCAGTGGACAAAGAAAACATTATTTTTCCAGAAGAAAGCAAAGAAGACTCTGCAGTTGAATCTGAAACCAATCTTGATGCTGGAAGCAAGGACAAGGGGCCTCTGGATGAAGTAAAAAAAGTGGTAATTTTCTCTATTTCTCAGTTCTTTTGATAGGGAATCTGTATTTCTTGCATTCATGTTCTTTCTGACAAAATCAATTTGAATAAAATTATTTAACGAAGTTAGAGTTAAAATTTTGAGTTTGTAGAAGACCAATTCAACTAAAAGGTTAAACAGATGGTTGAAGGTCCAATATTAAATTTACACTCCAACATGCCCCCTCATGCGCAACTTCATAGTCTAACATGTCCCCCTAACGTGCAAGCCCATTATTGCTTTGCACATGGTCCATGCACCAGCTTTCTTTTAGGGTGGTGATAGGACTCAAATTTGTGACTTGTAGGTATACAAGGCTATGATATCATGTAGAAGACCAATTCAACTATAAGTTTAAGTTGACAGTAGAAGGTTTAAGATTAATTTTATACTCTAACATGCCCTCTCACGTGCAACTTTATACTTGTTGATGCACTAGGGTGAATATCACTTATTACTTGGGGAGAAAGATGGGAAAGAGGAAATGGGGTCTGTCAATACTCAATACACTGGTGATAACTGATTGGGGTACCTCAATGTTCTGACACTTGCCTTTTTGGGCCTATTTTAAACTTGTTTTTACCTGACTTTATATTTGCTTCGTAGAAAGCAATGCTATTTTGTTACTCTGAGTATTTGTTTGCCTATAACGCTGGCACGTGCATTCACACACAAAGGGACTAGGGAAGAAAAAATTATTTTGGGTTTTGAGTAAGATTGTACGAGGTCATAAACCAAGTTTTCACTTTATTTAGATCATTTCTTCCTAGTTTAGTCATTGCTAGTTTCTTTTGCCATAAGAACAAGAATATGCTTCAGAATATACCACCAAAATCATAGTTATATACTTATAACTATGCAATTAAACTAGTACTCATCTTGCAACATAATATAGTATTAGTGTCTTTTATGGCTGTAGTGTGAAATCACATAAGACTACCTCAATTTTTGCCAGTGAACCGTTAAACCCCACAATGCCAAACTCCTATATGTAATGTAGTTTACAATGCACCTGGCTGTAGTTTATTCGTTTGTTCATTATTGTCTTTCTATTTGTTTTGCGTCCTTGGACTCGTTACTTTAAGTTATCTTTGTGCAGTTTTTAACATTCCCAAAACTGCCTCGTACAGTAAAGATGGTTCATATTGATGATATTCTTATGGCTCTCAATCCTATTATAGTGTACACTTCACATCACACAGTCCAGTAGAAATAGTCGTGTGGTTCTTATAACTAACTCTTATACACAGAAAAAAGAATATGATTTAACTTATAAAATTTGGCCTTTCTTTTTCTATCTGGTTGCATTTGCATCTGAGTGATGTTTGTTCTTTTTTCTATCATGTTTGCTTGATAATAAGGGCTGCCCAATGCGGAAATCTTCCACCATTTTGAGGTTCGGGGATGGTCATCTTTGTTTGATAATATAAAACAAAAATAGGATGAGTCAGGTGCTTGTGCTCTGAACTTGGTATTCTTTATAGTAGATGGTCTGACAGGCAACAATTTTTTTCTCGCAATAATATACAGTACTGGTTTCACTGAAGTGTATCCTGGAAGTAATGATATGGATAAGTTGGTAGTTAAAAGTTAAAACCTTGAAATGTAGCAAAAGTTGTAATTGTGTATATATATTTTATGATATATTTCACAAATTGAAATTTACATCACCCGTATCGATTAAGAGATGGAACTCTGATATCAATAACTTCCCATTCGCGTATATTAAGGCTTCTTATTTCAAGCTTCCTGGGTAGCATCGCTTAAGTCTAGGCATAGGCAGCTAATCCTTTTCTATTTATTTCTTCTTTGAAAATTGAGGAGTTCTCTTAAAAGTTTGCAATGTTATTGGAACCTCAATTGTGATACTTCAAACATCACATTTTGGGACTTCAACTCCAAATGGACTTTTGATATTCTTTGGAATTATAGGAAAATGATGCATCATCTGAAGATCCTGAGGCATTGTCAAGTGAAGAGTTAGGTCGCCTTGTTGCCTCTCGTTGGACAGGAGAAAATACTGCCAAGCATAGTGGGGAAAGTGATGTGGCAAAAGATAATCAGCATCCAGAAGATGATGGTGTGATACCAGAGGATGTACATCACGAGGAATATAATAACTATGCTTCAGATACTGACGATGACAGCGCAAACTATGGATCATATGATGATGATAATGATGATGTTGAAGATGAGATAGATGAAGATTATTCAGGGACTCATGACTCTAGTTCCTCATACGAAGCTGACTCACACGTCGATCCAGATTTTTCAGGTTGGTAACTGCTTATTCCCTGTGAATTTCTTGTCTGTATTTTGGAATCAAGCTGATTGTAACTTTTTTATTTATCCATAAATCTAGAAACTACTAGTGATCCCACCTGGTTGGAAAAGATAGGACAAACTGTTCGGAACATTCTAAAGGCTGTCAATCTGTTTCAGATGCCAGTGGACAAATCAGGTATGATTTGGAAGCTTTATTTCTATTAGCACTCTACCATATAGATGAATGCACATAATAAGGTTATCTGCTTCTTTTTTGCTTCTGTAGAGGCTGAACATGTCCGCAAGGAATACGAGGAATCAAATGCCAAGCTTTCTAAATTAAAGTCTAGAATATCAACTTTGACCCAGAAATTAAAACTTGATTTTGGTGAGTATGTGGATTAACTTTCTTCGTGTAAGGCTACTCCACCAATTTTCATGTTAGGCAGTTAGTTATTAGAGCCTAATTGATGGACTATTTTTACAGGGCCAGAGAAGGAATTCTATTCATTCTATGATCGATGTTTTGAGGGGAAGCAGAACAAGTTAAGAATATTATTCTTTCTTATAGTTTGTCTCCTCATACAAATAAAAACAAATAAATATGCAAATGATCATATTCCTGCATACACGTGCACATGCACATGCACATGCAGCACATTGGATTTTAAGTTATAGTTCTCGAAAACTTTCTCATTTGCTTACCTTTGGATGTTTACATTCTCGTTTCAGATATGTTTATAAAGTTTGCCCGTATAAACAAGCTACACAGACGGAAGGTCACAGTACTACTCGTTTAGGGTAGGTGCTTATGAATCTTATTCTGTTTGTTTCATTTTTATCTATGGTGTACTCTCTTTCCAGGGGAGATTCAAGAATTAGGAAGATCAGATTATGTTATGCTTTGAAAAATTACTGTCTCTCAACCTAGGCAATTCATATCTGATATTAATCTTGTGTCCTAGCTGCTCATTCAGTTGAGATATTACCGTATTCATGTTCTTATAATTTATAAATGACTTAAGGCCATCAACATTATCATGGAGTCATATCTGAGATGGTCAAGTTCCTAGTATAAACTTCAGTAGTTGGATTTGTCTTTATTCTTGAAGAACGTACTCTGTGCAATATCTTAATTTTTTATTATAGGAAGTCAGAATGTACCTTATATGACCAACCCTGGTTTATGCATAATGCATCTCTTATTTTTTATTAACACATGTTCTTTCTTTTTTATGTGTTTACGTACCATCCTTTTTTCTCCATATGTAAATAGGAATTGGGACAAATTTGAGGAGGTGAACAAGGTCATGCTATTTTCACATGGTGATAAATGCTGGAATGGACCTGATAGGAGTTTAAAGGTAGTAATTGTTACATTACCATAATGATGAATATTATGATCTGCTGGCCCACATCGGTTAACAGTAATCGTGTTTTCTTCAAGAGAACTGGTTCAGTTGGTCAGGCAGAAAGTTAGACTTGCATAATGGGTGATCATGGTTGCCCATAATTAGTTTGTTATCGAGAGACTGTTAAAATTGACGTAGTTCCATTTTTTGGTATGTGTGTGGTGTCACAGGTAAAGCTAAGATGTGGATTGAAAAATGAGGTCACTGATGTAGATGAACCAAGCCGTTGCGAGTAAGGATTTCTCTCCCTCTCACGAGTATCACACACTTGCATAAAAAGAGATATTGTCTCTAACTCTTAAATCATCATGATGACAGATATCTGGCGCTGTTATCAACGCCAGCTCTTTGCTCAGAGGAAAAGCTTAAGGTATCCATTTCAGCTCTTGTAAAATTCGGTGGTTACTTGCTCTAATATAAATTTCATATTCTAATGGGTGTTTATTATCACGTCTATATGTGGTAGGAATTACAAGACAAACTAGAATTGATGAACAAAGAGCAACCACACGGCGGCCACGATGAACTCTAAATGTTCCGGATGTCCGAGTGCTTAAACTGATACTTGAGCTGTATTATTTAGTAAAATGATTGTCCAACCTTGAAACTCAAAAGAAAAGCACTAGGCAGGTAGCTTAGAGAAGTCGCGTTAACAAATGGAACGTCTTGTTGGAGAATTCATGTTTAGGAGAAAAAGTTTATTGGTTACAGGTAGAGTACTTTTGTGAAAGAGGAGGTAGAGGCTTCCAAGGCGATTATAACAAATCGAGCTCTGTGAAATTAACCAACGTATATCATTGATAAGCTTATACTTTAGTTCTGTTTCAAGTAAAAATGAAATGATATTGGAATGAGACTACTAGGAAGTAGAATGTCAGGTCTTGCTACTACTACTAGCAGTTGATGTTCTATTGTATCGAAATATTCAGGATGGCAATGCTGCATGGTTCATTATTTTAGTGCAAACAAGCACAGCAAGTAGCAACAATATGAAACATTAGTAAATTGGTACTATTTGGACTATTATTACAATGTGGAAGATGGAAAAGTCAATGTCATATATGTGGAACACATGACAAGATGAATATTTGAAACATTGGGAAACTGTCAGCCAGCTTCCATATGGTCGAAAGCTGAAGCTGACCGACAGTTTTTTATATTTCCGCTTCAGAGCATCCATATTGAAGGTCCTCAGCGCTTTGCATATGGTTAGTTGCAGCAGCCGGATTTGGGTGATTTGAGCAATCAACCCACACATAAGTTGAGTAGAGTTTGTTGGTTTTTCTAGAACTCACAGTTTGATTGGAACCAACAAATATATTCTTGAATCAGTGGGTCAAGGTCAGCCCATTGAATAAAAAGATTTTGTAAATCTTTCTAGAAACAGTGGGTTTCTAATAGATTTTTCTTTTTTCCTTTTCCATGTAATAAAAATAGAAAGTAAAAAAAATAAATGGTATGCCAAATTTTGTCTGGATTGGAACATAGAAATATACTCAACTTTGTTGCCTGCCCTCGCGGTGAAACGAAGATGCTCTATGCTATTCTTATTCTATTGGTCCCAACAAAACAAGTCTTGTTGGCCAAGAAACCATTTTCTATTCAATTTGATTAGTGCCACCACACCACCATTTTACCATATTACCCCCATTGGACTATGACTCACACCAATTCAATTGGGTCCGCAAACCCATGGTCGACATATTTTTGAACCGTTTTACCACATTTAGACTCATATACATTCGAGAACAAATCACAATTAAAACTCATCATCTTTCTACCGGCTGTGTTAAGCGGGATCGAACGAAACGCCTTTTTCCACTCGAGCAGTCTGTATAGCCAACTATGTCACTACCCATGGGTTCAATTCAATTAATTTAAGTGCAAATACAACAAAAAAAAAAAAAAAAAAACTATTTCTATTAAAGAAATGGTGTTTATTTTTCTTCTATATATTAAAATATAGTGGTAAGAATTTTATATAACCAAAACACAGAACCAAATCTGGCTGGGTGTGTCATTTCGGTTCCGATACACAACTTTTTTGAAAAGTCATAGTTAGCGTGAGAGTTGAGAGCAACACAACAACAACAACCAACATGGAAATGAACGGTGCGGTGGTGATGGACAAGAAACCGAAGACCAAGATCGTCTGTACCCTCGGCCCGGCCTCCCGGTCCGTCGCCATGATCGAGAAACTTCTCAAGGCCGGCATGAACGTCGCGCGCTTCAACTTCTCCCACGGATCTCACGAGTACCACCAAGAGACTCTCGACAATCTCCGGACCGCCATGAGCAACACCGGAATTCTCTGCGCCGTCATGCTCGACACCAAGGTTTGCGTATTTCTAATTCCGCTTTCATCATCTGTATCAGATTTGTTCATCTGGTTATTGTTTTGATTTTCGTGGTTACTGACCGATCCTGTCGATTTTGTTCACTGATCCGAGTTTTTGGGAGATATGTTCGGTTCGTTGTTTCATTTTTTGTCTTGGATTTGGGATTTTTTGTTTCGCTTCTGCTTTTTTCGTTGTGTGTTGGCTTTTCTGGCGTTTTATGTTCGAGTTGTGACCTTTTCGTGTAATTTCAGGTACGGATTGCGGTGTTTTTGTCCTATCTATAGTTTCTTCATGTATAATCTATTTAGGTTATTTCTATTATTGATATATTTTTTTTCTTTTTTCTGATTTTAATGCATATGTGATCTAATTGAATCTGTTTGTGTGTTTGAACTGAGAATTTGTTTATGCTACATATCTATGGAGGTTTGATTCTCCCAGGGCTTCATTTTCTGACATTGAAACCACATAGAAACAGAATAGTTGATTGTTGACCTTTTCAAAGCTGTTTTTATTTTTTATTATTTATTTTTATTGGTCTCGATCTCTGTAAAGCTTCTCTGAAGTGCTGTATCCTCTGTCTTTATTTTGATGCAGACCTTTTTCATATACAATGTGTGCAAGTTGTTTTCACCTCTTTAATCAGATGCCATAAGCCAAATTACTTGCTCTATTGAAAATGGATGTGTTTCTGTGTGATTTTTTTCCTTGTTAAATACTTAAATCAGTAAATATGTACTAATTAGTGCACTTTTGAGAAGGTAATTTATTTTAATTACACAAGGAAACTCTGAAAGTAAAATCAAGCATGGGATTGTGAAAATCAAACTGATACTTATTACTATGTTTAGTTGGGTGCAGTAATTAATTGGTGGTGATTATGTTCATGTACTACTGATGTTTATATTCTTCTTTCGAGCTTTGTATGACAATGTGAGAGTGAGTCCTTTATTTTTCAGTATATGAATACCTCATTATCTTTAATTGCTCTTTCCTTCATAGTTTCCTTGCTTGGTTTGTAATAAAGACCGTCTTAGTTTTAATAGGTAAATGACGAGTGTTAATTGCGGTGCGTATTTAATATAAATATGAAATGAACTGTAACTGTAGTCTTAGTTTGGTGAGCCCATTGTTGAAGGGTTCTTTGTTCTTTACCAGATGTTGATATTTTTTTTGCTCTGTTTGTTTAAAACTTTAAATAAGTTCAAAAGATCCAGTAGCTGTTCTGATGGCTCTATATATAATGGGTTTCATAAGGTAAAACATGAATTTGAGTCTGGTCAGGGTCGCCCTTTCCTGTTCTAAACCTGTAATTATGAAAATGTGTGCCCAAATGCCTTAGTGTGCTGAATGTGAATACAATCAGTCTAAATGCGGAAAAATCCTAGGCTTAGTGTCCCGAATTTTGTGGTATACATAAATGCAGAGCTTTACCAAACGCTTATCATGCACATTCTCTGATGGCAAGTTTTCCCGGTTTGAGTTTTTCAATTTTTTAAAATGTTGAAAATATGAGGATTCATTCACCTATTTTTCAATATCACAGGGCCCGGAGATTCGAACTGGGTTTTTGAAGGATGCAAAACCCATCCAACTGAAGCAGGGTCAAGAAATCATGATAACTACTGATTATAGCATCAAGGGTGATGATAAAATGATTTGCATGAGCTACAAAAAGTTGGCTGAGGATGTGTACCCAGGCAATGTGATCCTTTGTGCAGATGGAACAATCTCGTTTAATGTTTTATCTTGCGATAAACAGAAGGGCTTGGTTCACTGCCGCTGTGAGAACTCTGCAGTTCTTGGTGAGAGGAAGAATGTAAATCTTCCAGGTGTTATAGTGGATCTCCCAACCTTGACAGAGAAAGACAAGGAAGATATCTTACAGTGGGGGGTACCCAATAGTATTGACATGATTGCTCTGTCTTTTGTTCGGAAAGGATCAGATCTCGTGGAGGTTAGGAAGTTGCTTGGAAAGCATGCTAAGAGCATTCTTCTCATGTCTAAGGTATATCAATCTCTCATGAAATTTTGCATAATCTTATGGCAGACATTTCTCATTTCTGATATGTAGGTTTTTCTTGATATTTGCTTGTAGGTTGAAAATCAAGAAGGGGTAGCAAATTTTGATGACATTCTTTTGAATTCAGATGCATTTATGGTGGCACGTGGTGATCTTGGAATGGAAATTCCTATTGAAAAGATATTTCTGGCACAGAAGGTGATGATCTACAAGTGCAACATTCAAGGAAAACCTGTGGTCACCGCGACTCAAATGTTGGAGTCGATGATCAAATCTCCCCGTCCAACTAGAGCCGAAGCTACTGATGTTGCCAATGCAGTTCTTGATGGCACAGACTGTGTGATGCTTAGTGGTGAAACAGCTGCTGGAGCTTATCCAGAACTTGCAGTTCAGACTATGGCCAAAATATGCATAGAAGCTGAAAGCACTCTGGACTATGGGGATGTCTTCAAAAGGACCATGCAGCATTCACCGGTGCCGATGAGCCCATTAGAGAGCCTGGCTTCCTCTGCAGTTAGAACAGCTAACTCAGCAAAAGCATCTCTCATATTAGTGCTTACCCGAGGAGGAAGTACTGCAAAACTGGTGGCCAAGTACCGACCTGGAATGCCGATTTTGTCTGTGGTTGTTCCTGAAGTTCAAACTGATTCCTTTGATTGGTCATGCAGTGATGAGTATCCAGCAAGGCACAGCCTTATTTTCCGCGGCTTGTTTCCAGCTCTGTATGCAGGATCTGCTAGGGCTTCTCATGAAGAGACAACCGAGGAGGCATTGGAGTTTGCTGTCAAACATGCCAAGTCTAAGGGACTCTGCAAGAATGGGGATTCTATTGTGGCTCTGCATCGCATTGGAACAGCTTCAATAATCAAGATATTGAATGTGAAGTGATGGCCATTTTTTGTTCCGCATATTTTTGGTCACGGGAAGCCTTTTGGAAGGATGATGCTTGAAGGGATCGGAAGTTGCTTCTTATTTTCTTTTTTGAAATCTACAATTATACTGTGATAAGCATGAATTCAACTTGGAACTTAAATTTGACTGGGTGAAATTTTTGGCCTAGTTGAAGTTGTTCGAGGCAATGTTTTGCATCTGCTAATGCATGAATGTTTTTGTGTGAAGTAAAAGTATGGTAATTTTTGCTTTGCATTTTGAAGTCTGGTATTCAATTTTGTATTGTTTGTGTGTGCGAGTTCTTAGTTGTTGGAATAGATTAGATTATCACGAGTTGCATTATTGATTTTCATCAATTACCTTAAATGATAGACTATGTTTTGAGATTGAGCTGGATTGTGTCGAGAAAAGAACTTGGGACTAGTTTCTTTTGGTTTGGAGTATGCAACTCCGGATCCGAATCCAACCATGACACTTTTACATCCTAACTTCACCCTTTGAGAATCAATCTGAATAACATGGTCGACGATGCTTATCTGCTCTCCTCTCAGGACCACTCTAAAAATGATATTTATGGACCCTCAATCCCTCCTAAGCTGCTCATACCCCTCATAGTCCATTGGTTTCCTCAAAACCCCTTCAAAACCCCTCCAACTTCCTATGGTGTCTCAATGTTACGTGAGCTTGTCATGAGTCATCCTTAAGCCTCATGGGCCAATCTGCGAGTAGTAAAACCTCATATATGCACTTCTAATGCCTTAAGGCCACCCCTCCTCTCCAACATGCTACATGTGAGACATCTAAGCCTCATGGGCCAACCTACTAGTAGTATAACCTCGTATGTGCACCTATAATGCCTTAAGGCCACCCCCTACTACGATTCAAGTCAAGTCTTAAGACATCAAACCACCCGGGTTCTTGAACCGTCGGCACACCCAGACTTCTAAAATCTTTTTAGGAGACACGTCCAATTGGTAACTTCGTAGACGCCCGCACTACGCCCATTGTGTGAAGGCTCTAGACATGGTACGCTCTGGAGAAACCTCCTAAACTTTGTCTTCCGGTGACCTCCAAGTCCTTAGCATTTCAAGGGTCCTAAGATGATGACATCAATGAACTTTATCACCACATCACCATAAAACCACTTTTACTTCACCATGTGATGTATAAAATCATCATTTAAGCTCACGAAATTATCGTGACATTCACGTGCCCAGTTGCAAATCTCTACGACTAATCATTACGCGACACATCGCTCCACACATCTTGACTTGCGAGTATATATCTTCAACCTATAAGGTATACATTATTTTTTCCACTTTCAAGATTTATTTGTGTGATTCACACTGCTGTCAACCAATTCAATATTAACACGCGTATAGTCTTGTTGCATAGATCACTCGAACATTCACATCGACATTGCTGGCTCTTTCACAGCAAAACAGGAAACAAAAGAGGCTATATATAATGGTAAAATAGTTATACAAATTAATAGTAGGTGAAATTGCGGTATCAGAAAATTTTCTAAGAGGCCAAAAGATCTACACGCGCAGACAATACAGACATGAAAATACAATTTGTTCCCTCAAGTTTCATATTCAGCAAGCAACAAACTATGTACACCATAAGCAAGGCAGCACAACTTTCAACCACTCTTGAGAACAACAAGAAGCTACAAATATATGCTCAATTCTCATCTGTTTGCGAGGTGTTCCCACCCGCTGCATTTCCCGGGGAAGCCGAAGAAGACGGGGATGCGGAAGAATTGCCCGCTGTTGGTGAAAATAAACCCGTAAAAGGCCACGGGAAAGTAAACCTTCTCCCATTTACATCTCCACCGTCTTCGCCACTACCATGAAGAACATTCTCATTCTCCCTTCGCATACCGCTGTCTCTAGCCATCGCCTCAGACTCGCGCTTGGATTCGTCTGCAGGCAACTGATACCGACAAACGGGACAAGAGCTATGAAGCTCCAGCCACGGCAAGATACAGCCAGGATGAAATTTATGCTTACATGGCATTTCCTTTGCCTCAGTGCCTACCTCAAAATCATCTAAACAGACAGCACACTGCAAATTGTCCTCGACTTTCACAGTGGGCATTGCCTCAACTGCCTCTTTCTGTGCCGGTGGAGTCCCGTACCTGTTTGGGTCATTTTCAGCCAGATGTTGCAGCAGCAAATCTAAACCGGGGCCGATAAAATAATCTCCTAGAGATCCAATGGGATTGTGATTCTGGGTTGGATCATGTGAAGAACCCTGAACAATGATGGTTTGATTGAAAGGATTGATCAGGATTACGCGTTCTCGTTCTCTTTCCCTGTCCCTGTCTCTATCCCTCTCTCTTTCCCTATCGCCGCCTTCGGGATTCTCAGTTTCAGATGCCATCCCGGCTCGGATGCCTTGAAGCAATTGTAGAATAGTAGCCGAGCTTCTTCTTCTCCTGCGTATAATCGAGTCAATCTCCCTATCAAGTTCAGATTCTCCCCCATGGCGTGGCTCGCCTTCCTCGTTCTCATCATCATGTTCCTCCGATCCTACAGTCCTTAATCTTCTGGGGCGCCGAGGATTGCCCATCATACCAAGCAAGATAGGGGCCCAAAGGGAGAGGGCTCGATCAGACCCGAATTCAGGATCGGTTTCCGGGTTATTATCCCTTGTGGTGGTGGTGGTGCCACTCATTTCTTCAACAAATCCACTCTGGCAGAATGGGCATTTGATCTCAACTTCCACGATAGGATTCACCATCTGCGAGCACATATGACACCAGTACCTTGCTGCCATTGCTTCCTCCATTCTGTTTATTCTCTTCTAACTCCTTTTTCTTTTCACTGTCAACAACGAGCACGGATCATCAAACACACATAACTATCATAAAAAAACCTCTCCCCCACCCCAACAATTTGCAGCCAGAAAGTCAACACTTCCAAGGAAACACCTCAATGATCTATGCATCACATATCTCCGGTTGAGATCGTGAAATCGAATACCATCAGGCGGGCTAGGAGGGGTTAGAGCTAGCCAAACCGTAGGACAATTGCCCCGTTGTTGGGCGCCATTTTAGATATAAAACAATACTCATCCATAGATTCTTTCCATATCACCAAAGACAAAACAAAACCCATAATTTTACAAAAACAGCCAGTCATTCGACGATCAAAACCAGAATTCCTCAAGGCCTTCCATCAGAAAATCAGAGATCATCTTTGGAAGAAACCCAGAAAATAATTTCAAATAAAAAATGGGTGAAACCCACACATAACATAACAAAAACAACAAAAGGTAGATTCTTCTATTTGCATAGGCAATCAACATTCCATACAATTTGTTAGATCACACCCCAGAATCATAAATAAAAAAATAAAAAAGAGAATCATAAACAATTTTTTATTTTTTATTTTTATTTTAAAACAACCATCTCATGTGGTGATCATAACCCATAACCTCAAGAATTCAATGATTTTCTTACCAAACAGAAAACCCCAGAAAGCACCAAACTGCAGAGCTCCAAAGTAACCTATAAAAATTGAATCTTGGCTAAAAAAAATTGAATCTTGCAAATGGGTTTTGAGACTTTTGACCAGAGGTAGGTACAACATTTAAATCGAAACGAACCCAGAAGCGACCCGAGAGTTTTAGAAGGATCTAGAAAGATCATAACATGTGAGCACGATTTACATAATCCAGATATTAATTTCCACAAACAATGATATAAAAATCCAGAAACATAGAAACAAATGAAGAAAGTAGAGAAACACACGCAATCTAATTAATAAAAATAAAAAAAATACCTTGAAAATAAAATTAGTGGTTTCGGCCTCTGATAATTGTTGGTGCCAATAGTAAAAGAAGATGGGAATCAGAGGTAGAATTGGCACCAACAAGAAGATGAAGAAGATGATTCTTCGAGAGGACAACCCAACCGCGTCCCTTTCTGTCTCTCTCCTTTTTGTCTCCTTTATTTCCTTCTTTATTCAAATTCATCATTTATTTATTTATTTTTACCATTTTTAATTTTAGTAAAACTCTTCTTTTTATTATTGGCAAACGATTGTCTTTCTCAATTTGGACGGTTTGTTTGATTGGTACAACGATTTTCCAATTTTTAGTAATTCTGTTTTGGATAATCAAACCACACTTCACTTATCTTTGCAATTTTTAACATTACATAATATTATTTAAGATAGGTTTCAAAATATGAGTAATTAGGTCTTGTTTGGTAAGTCTACTTGAACGTTTATAGAGGTAGCTGGAAGTTGTTTTAATTTCTATAGAGAATAATGACTTTGTTTGGTAAAATAATGTCTGGAAGGAGTTTGAGAAAATTTGGAATTGTTTGGTAAA
>JAYMSZ010001099.1:0-15582 GCA_036897665.1 Pelargonium citronellum | reverse complement strand
TGGGAGGGTCCTAGATCGGTGAGCTTCGCTCGCCCCAAAGAGGGCAGGCCACTGCCTGCCATGAAATTTTTAACTGGTGACGTCTATCTGTTACAGCATAGAACAAAAGGAGACCCAAGTTAAAGTGTATAGAAAACGTCAACATCATCTTATAAGTAGTAAACAAAATATTATCATGACAGGCATCAAATATTCACCATAACAATTGTTCACTCATGAAAAAGCATCTGCCATCTACAATCCAAATTATGCAGTTCTAAAAACAATATATATAGTTAGAGAGAGTTTTAACTGGCTCTGAAACTTTGGTTAACCATTGAAACTTGCATGCTAATCGAGATAAGAACACCACTCACATTCTCCTATTTGCTGCCCAGCGAGCAATCCTTAGAAGGGAGCTCAGACAAAAAAAAGAGAAGGAACCCTGAGAGGAGAGTAGACCGAAAAAGTATTTTCGCTTTAGTAAGAGGATACAGCAATGTGCCCTGCTTACCTCTGTCTTTCACTTTCCTTCGCCAAGACAACCCATATTAAGGAACCTGATCTAGTGTATTGAGGACTTAACGACACAAAAAAAAATGGATCAAATTCTATTGGGTCTGACTCATAGTTCAAAGAATGACTCTTCACCTTAACGAAGGCCCAGCTCATCCTAATGCCATTGCTCTCATAATTTCATTACTCTGTCCCTAGTGATCTTGCTACTACCACATCTCCTGATCTGTCATATGACTCGTGTGATTCGGCTTGCATCAAACTAAAAACTCCCTTAGTCAGTGTTCGTTAATACCCTGAATCAATGTGTCTAATTCACTTGCTGAATGATATGAGAATTCCAAGGAATGCCATTTGGTTAACAAAGGGCTCTAATCAAGTCAAGATTAGTAAGTTCGATAAATAGATAAGCAATCTGAAAAATAGGTTTCTCATATTTAGGAGAGGAGATATTAGCACAAAGCAAGAACAATAACAGCATAAAACAGAAAACGACCATTATGTAGAAACTCAAAAGATAATAGTAGCTCGCTGGAACTTATTTCAAATGAACAAACACATTCTTGGACAGAATCACTTTGTCTTGCAACTTCAGTTAACAAGTAGACTATGCCGGTTCAAGAACACATGTATGATAAACAAAATAAAATAAACTCAAAACTGGCACAAACCCCATACGTTGCAAATGAAAAACCTATAATATTGCCACCACAACTATAAGCTAACATAAATTAATCAACCTAAAAACTGCACAACCCAATTGAGCTAAAAATAAACGACATACAAGTATACGTGTATGACAAAAAAAAAATCTCTAAAATGGTACAAAACCTGTATGTTGCAAATGAAAACCCTATAAAACTCTCCCTACAACTATATGCTACCTTAAATTAATTAATCTAAATATAGGCTGTAAATAAAGTTTCAAGAATCTACACAGCTCAAAGTTTCAAACTTTTCAAACAAACTGATGGCAATGAATAAATACATACATACAAGTACAGATATATGACCCCAAAAAATCTCCAAAATGGCAAAAACCCCATATGTTGCAAATGAAAAACCTATAAAATTGTCCCCACAACTATAAGCTACCATTACTCAAATTAAGCTAAAAATGAAAAACACATTAATGGATTGAGCTTAAAATAAGCTGTAAACAAAGTTTCAAACTTTACACACAAACTAATGACAATACATACAAGTACACATGTATGACAAAAACAAACTTCCCAAAACTATAAGCAACCGTAAATTAATTTAGCTAAAAACTACAAAACCCATTAATTAATTAAGCTTGAAATAAACTCTAAATGAAATTTCAAGCATCTACACAGCTAAAAGTTTCAAACTTTCAACACAAACTCACATATATGAACACGTTTATTATATCAATATGCTGAGATATAGATAGCTCCGCAGACCTCCAAAGAAGCTGAAATGGCAATCTTCGAGCTCAAACACAGAATTGCGAAACCAGAATTAGGGTTTGGCGGTGAGTGGAAGAGGACGGAGAGAACAGCAGAGAAGTGAAAATAGGTAATAGCTGGGCGAGAACTCGGTGTGGTGTTTCTGATCCTCTGCATCCGGTTTCTTTCTTCTCCACTGTCATTGCCATTCATGGTTTGCCACGTGTAAGGAAGAAAAATAATTTTAAAATTATTTGATAAAATAAAAAAGCTCTATGAAAAAATCTTAAATAAAAGTTATTTCAAAATTCCCTTAAAAAAAAAGTTATTTCAAAATTCATGTTTGGCATATTTTGTCCAACGGTAGGAAGCTCGTGTTAGGCTGCGTTAAAATCAACTATGATGCATCAATTTTTCAATTTGTTGGGTTGTTAAGTCACGACTGGATAGTGAAAAATGAGAGTGGTTTGTTCGCAATTACGTCTTCAAGTTTGTGTGGAGCAAGGCAGACCCGATAGGTGGAGGCCCTTGCTATTCGAGAAGCCCTAAAAAGGACAGACTTGTAGCGCATTGAAGTTGATTGATGCTCTAACAATAGGAGATGGTTGTGTCGGGGTAATTTTAACAAGCTGACTTAATTAGTTAGATTTTTTTTCGTTTCGTTTACTTTTGCCATTCAACGTGCAGAACGAGAATAGTTCATGTTTTAGCTAAGTTAATTGCTTCGGAATCAGATGTTAGACAGTAGAATGCTTCTAATCCTTCTGTCTGTTTAGCCTCTTTTAATTGATCTGTTTAATCAATTTTACCTCCATTTTTGCAGGACACTGAGTGGTTAGTGTAATGTGAACATGTAAATCTCAACAAATCATGCAAGAATCTGAACAATTGTTCTTCCTATCACTAACATGTTCAAGTAAAAAGTAAAAACAAGTGTTTACATGAGAAACTGTCTGGTTCCAAATATTCTCCAAGCACAAATAGAAATCTTAACATTCTGTTTTTCCCAAGAGAGCAAATTGAAAGAGGACAAAGCAAAAAACATTCTTGCAAACACAACTGTCAGATTCCTCTAGAAAAGACCGAACACCCTCCGATATTACAAATCATTCACAAGTGACAACAACCAATTGATCGAACAGCTTGACTTTTCTAGTTTCTACGGCTTGCGGGGTGGAGAACTGCTGGTGCTGCTGCGGCTGCTGCTTCTTCCTCTTGGCCTATACATGTACCAAATTTTCCATTTATACAATGTTTTCGTATTCACAGAGCAAAATATAGAAGCGAAAACTATAAAGAAAAAGATTGCGTTGAGGTGGAAATAGGCTCATATGTAGAAGAATGACAAAGAAAACTACCTTCTTGGGCTTCGGCTCCTTGACACTCTCCGCAAACCCTGTTGATGTTTAAGAGTTGAAGCATATTAGGTGGAAACAATGTAATGAGTGAAACAAAATTGCCAAACACTGACCTTGCGTGGACTTGGTGACTTGGAGAAGGATGATGACCTCCCACGTCTTGCAGCAGGTCCCCGACCTCTGTTGGAGAGGAAGAAGCAAGCAAAAGAAAACAACACTAACAATGTTAGAATTAGAGCTGGCAATTTGAACCCATATCTGTCGACACCCAAAACCCAACATGCATTTTTGTGGGTTCAGGTCGCATAAAATAGGTTTGATTAATTATCAGGTTGGTTTACAGTGGAAAGGTGTGGATTGGGTCGGGCAACCCACATGAACCCGAACCTCTTTCAGGTTTGGTCCAGATTAGGTCTTTTCAACCCAACCTGAAACCCGAATTGACAGGTCCAGTTGGAATGTGATGGTAAAATTAATGTCAGTGACCAGTGATAGGGCAAACGTAGCCTGACATGTCAGTTAGAATGTAAAACGGTTGGTTGAAGCAGAAATCAGAAGAATTAATAACACACTAAACAATACTTTAGATTGTTACCTTCGTGGGGATAATGATCTTGAGCGTGAGCGCAGAGGGCGACGAATAGGTGAGCGGCTACGTCTACGGTTGATTGGAGACCTTCTAGGACTGCGAACTCGCCGTGGGGGTGATCTGGATAGAAACAAACTACTCATAAGAAATAAATACCAACACATAACACAATTCCAAAGCAGTTTGTGAAAATGTCAACTAGTTTAGACAAATAGGCAATATCAAATCTATTTCCATTTTCCTGATTAGCACCAGATTTGCTTGAATAAAAACAAAAAAGAAAAAGAAACAATACTAAACCAATCTTTTAACGTGCATAAGGTGTTTAAAACTATTATATGCGTCATTTTGAATCATGTCTCTGAATGTTTTAATGTAACGGGTAATTATGCCCGTGTATATTATACATGTAAACAAAAAATGTATCCACCATTATTGTCTAAAACCTTCAGTTCAATGTTTACCGTGACTTTCAAGGAAGAATGCATAAGATTAAGCACCAGAATATATATCAGGAGATGTTAAACAAGCAGCATGCTCCAACATCAACAGTGCACAGCAGGGAAGCAAACATAATCAACAAATATTCTTACCGGCGCCTTGGTGGAAGGGGAGAACGTCTGCGAACAGGACTGCCATGCATTCTTTGGGGAGAGACCCTATCCAAACAATAATAATCAGCCAACTGCCATCTGAGACTCTAAATCATCTAAAGTGCTACAGAAACAATAAAAGTAGTTTAGTAAGGACCTCTGCCGCCTTGGTGGGGGGGATGGAGACCGGCCTTTGGGTGACGCGGGCCTCCTCCGTGGAGGCGGAGGCGTCTTACCACGACGATATGGTGACTGTCCTCGACGACGAACAGGTGACTGTCCTCGACGACGTGGAGGAGAATCTATTGGTCGTCTAGGAGATCCACCTCTTCGGGGACCAGGGGATCTCCTTGGAGGTGGCGAGGGAAGTTTCCGACGGGGAGAAGCTGGTGAGAAAAAGTTCAAAATAAATCACCAATTCGACAAATCAAAATACCATAAAGTTCGGTAAGATAAAATACTAAAAGGGCTTACATCCTCTTGGCTGTTTTGGCCCATCTTTCTCGACATCAGCACCCACGTTATCACTCTTAGGAGCATCTCTCTTTGGCACACTGGAAACTGGCTTTGTGGGTGAAACCTTCTTCCGCTCTGTTAGAGTAAAATTGGCCCTGACAAAATTTCCGTCAATTTGCCCCTGCATTATGACACTTCTGGCATTAATTTCCAGAAATAATATAGTTTCATTTCACAATTAAATATATTCCAAGTCTTACTAGAACCTACACCATCCATGTATAATTGGGCTTTTTCAGCATCTGCTCTAGTTTTAAACTCAACATAAGCATATCCTTTGGGAAGGTTAACCTGCAAACAAAGACAAAAAAAAATGTCATTACTTATCTAATTGACAAAAGAGATATTGAACCGATGTTAGAATAGCTAATTATTGACACTTACAGCATGATCCATAGCCAAACTCACTTTCACAACTTCTCCAAAATTACCTATGAAGTAAATGCAGGGAAACGAGATTAGAAAAAACAATGCCAACTATAAACATCAAGAAGCTGAACCATTTCTACGACGCTTTCAGCAGTGTTACGATACAACAAAGCTGTCCTTACAGAGATAGTGCCACCAAGTCATTGCCATCTCTTTTCAGAGCAACAAAGAAATAAAAATAAAATAAAAACTCTTTTTGAGAGTAAAAACAAAAAACAAACAAACAGGATGGCAGTAGGGCCTTGCTTTGTCAATGTCATAACAAAGGTAGTATATCGGTAGGTCAATGGTCATTAGTACCCAAGATTAGCAAGGCACCAATTTCACAGACAAACAGGATAATTCTTGACAGCTAATGTACAAAATAAACTATTATGCATAGAACTGAGGTACAGGTACATGAACTGTAGTTCTAGGTCTTAACTACAATCAAAGTACAGATTAACTACCATGATATAGATTGTAGACCATTATCTCATTGGGATCTTACGCAACACAAATGTAGAGAAAAAAAGTAATAACATACTGAAAATTTCTCTAAGATGGCCTTCATTCACGTTCCTGCTCAGTGAATCGATATGAAGAGCGAGAGACTCATGATGCGGAGAAACCTTCCTGAAATCAGATTTGAAATGATTCACCATATGCAAAACACAGACACACATCTATAAAGAGAAAGGTCCCATAACTAGAATACTACATGAAAAAAATCAGGATAGTAAATGAACAATAGAATTTGTTTGAGAGTAAATTTATCAACCCAAATTAAAAGCTCTAAAACATTAACCGTAGAAGCCATGCAACTATGAGTTAACTACTTCCAACACCAAAAGTTGATCAGATAGATTGCATTCTAGTAAAAAGAAAAATGTCAAAAAGCTTTATATCCCGAGAATGTTATTGTGAGAGGCAAGAGTATATAAATGGAGGAGGCATGTAACTAAAAGAAATAAATCAATTGTTACAATGGACAAGCATATGCAGAAACCATAACATTTGCTAACGGTATTAACCTACTGTTTAACACCAATAAACAATCTCCCCCTGTGAGTAGTTTTGTGAAACTAACATCCTTACGACATGAGCTAATATAAAATAATAATAAAAAATAGGACCGTGGCCAGATAAACCAAAAACGCAAAAAAAAAATGTATGCAGGCATGCAGCAAGAGGAAAGACGATATGCAAGTATTAATGTGTGGATTTTACATAGTGAAGTTCAAATTATGGAAAAAGCATTAAAAAAGACCCAGGATCCGATCAGTCAACATGATAATATAAAACTATACCTTGGTGGTGGAGATGACCGTTTAGATAGTGGTGGAGGTGACCGTTTAGATTGTGGTGGAGGAGAACGGCCTCGCCTAGATACTTCAGCCGAGCTGCAAAATCCAAGTTCACAACACAAGCTCATCCATTTTTATTCAAACATCATAAACAGAAAGTTCCCAAAAACTCACTCTATCATGCAAAGAGTACAAGTGTCTTTCTATGTATGTTAATATTCATCTAGGTAGTGTTTGGATAACAATTTTTATTGAGGAATGGGAATCAAGAATTGAAATGGGAATGAGATTCTCATTGGTCATGAGAATGGCTTTAGAGAAGGAATCTCATTTCCATATTCATTCCAAAAAATGTAATCCAATCACTGCCCTTAATCTTTTAAGCACTAGTGAAAAATTGCAGAAAACAATGTCTACGAGCTGCACATGGCCTAATCAAGTGAAAACTTTAGTATTTCCTTCTCTTCCTCACACTCAGTCGGCAAAAAAACATCACAATCAAACATCAATATAGAATCTACTAGTTACAGTATTGCACTAAAAATACTTCATTCAAGCAAACTGCTCACCTAAGAGCTAGCACAATCAAATTGTCGACTTTACTCAACCCGTTCCCCTAAAAATCTGCAATACTTTCAATTTCCCACATTTTCTCAGACACCAAACAGCCCAAAACCCAAGCTGAAACAAAATTGTGCTGTACAACGAACTGTACAGCACAATTAACGATTTTCCCCTTCAAATCCATAATCAATTTCATTGCAACCACTCATTCCCACTTTCTCACTAACCAAACAGCCCACCAAAGCCCTAACAAGAAGAAAAAAAATCAATCAATGAGAACAAAACTAAAATTACTAAAATCCAAACCTTTTCTTCGGAGGTGGGCTACGGCTGCGAGAGCTGACACTGCGCGACGGCGAGGAAGACGAAGACAAGGAGCGAGATCGCGAACTGGAGCGAGACAGAGACCGAGAGCGCGAGCTGGAGCGGGACCGAGAGGATGAGCCGGAGACAGAGCCGGAAGGCGGCGAGGGGCGGCCTCGGGTTGGCTTCGCCATGAGCTGAAACGGAGCACAGAAATGGCGAAACCCTAGCTAAACCCTTTCGCTTACAGTGAGAGACAGAGAGAGAGGTCTGTGAGATTGAAACAGAGGATAGAGAAGAAGCTGTGCGTGTATAGTCTGTTTTGTTGTAATTGGGTTTTGGTGTTTGTGGGCTTTCGGGCCCAATGGGCTCAAAGTCTTTTTCATTTTTAATTTGGGCTCAATGGGCTCTAAGAGTTGACAATTTAGATTAAAATTGAGTTTTTCCGTGATTAGAAAAACTTCACTCAACCTGGTCGAAATGGATTGGAGAGTTTCGAATCGAATTTCAATCTTTATGAGTACAATGTGTGGATTTGCCCGACCCAAATAAAAAAAAAAGTCACTTAATTAATACAATTTATTAAACTATATATAGGTTTGAGTTTAGTTAAATAGGGGGTGTCCTTTAATTAAGCCTTGATTGAGTTGGTTCAGGTTTATTTTTCAAAGTAAAGACGACATTTTCTATCAAATAATTGAGTTGATAGTGCTTGTCCACTACCCTAACTATCAACATAAATACATAGACTAATTAAGCTCATTTAGATCTAATATTTTCTTAATTGTCAATATCATACTTGAATCTTTAAACTAATTCAACATATTAAAATAAAATATTTTGAGAATATATATAACTATCTATGCTTAAACAAATATTTAACCACCGAACATATGATTTTAGTAAAATTAATTAGTTGTTTCAATTTAATATGAGATTGAGTTCGAGTTACATAAAATACAATTGCGTTGAACTCGATATATATAGATCTTTGTTGCCGATTTAGTTGACATCCAACATATATGTTTTACGGTTTACACGCAAAAAAAAAAAATCACTCACATTCTTTTTCACCATTTAAACTTATCAAAGTACATTAAACTTACAAATACATTCTATGAAGCAAAATTTATTGATCCATTCACATAAATATAACTCCATAGAGTTAGAACTTACAATCAACATCAAGAAATAATAAAAGAAATTATCAACACATGAACCATATGAACAACCTCAATCATTACAAGTTTAATCAAAAGGATTCATTCACCATAACCTAATATAAATAAGCTTCTTGTACAATTAGATCATCACATATGTATCATATCATGCACTAGGATAAGAGATAAATGTGCATATTACTGCACGAATAAGTGCACAAACGTTAAGCTCTCTGTTAGAGAGTTTGTTTGAAGAATCAACCAACGACTGTATCTCTGTCTGTGCTGCTATTTGAGCACCTTATAGTTTTTTCACCTGAATTAGCTCTATCCGTCAGGATCAAAAGATATAGAGCTCTGCAAGTTCCTCTAAAGACTCAGAAGTGAGGTTAGGGTCATCATTTTCAAGCATCCACAAGAGATGGTCAAAGAGAACCACCTCACACTTCACCAAGATCATAGCTTCACCACCACCATGGCTTGGTGATGTCTTCTCAATGAGAGCATTCAAGAGAGGATGTGTCAAGTGCTTGGAGCTAATCACATACCTCTTCCTTGTACTCCCAACAAATATGGTTTCTTGACTTTCTTGATTTTCTTGATCTTGTTCTTGCATGACCTTGAGATGGCTTTGATGTTGTTCACTTGTAGATTTGGACCTCAAGCTACCATAAGATGATGACCTCCCAAGTTGCCTTGACAAGGTTTTGCACTTCCTTAGCATCAAATTGATCTTCTTCATTTTCTTTTTTTCTTTCTAGAGAGAGAAGATAGAGAGTGTTTGGAGAGAGAAGAGAAAAGGAAAGAGTCTTGATATATAGTATAGGAAGATGGTGGTGGGTGCTAGGTCATTGTTTTGTAGTGCAAGAAAAAAAGAAACAATGTGGGGTATGCTTTTGCAACCAAAACAAATATGCATGTATTTGTGACACTAACAAGTCATCTTTCTTTTATTTTCTTGGTTATCTTCATGAGTTTGAGATTGTGTTTGATGGTTTTTTACACGCACAAACCGACACAATACAATGAAGTTAGCTACTTCTAGAGTCTAATAATGGTCACTCTCACTCTAGTCATCAATCCATGAAAAAAGTCATAAGATCAGTATACAATCTTGATATAAATCGGAATTTTTATTCACGCTAAATTTGAAAAATATTTGATCGAGTTATGCTCAATTTTTTTATAGTATTTTACTCTCAAATTGTATGAAAGTGAAACTAAATTACGTAGAATTTACATTTCTTATCGTGTTCGATTTTGAGCAACATATCATTTACACATATTTTCCAAAATCAATCAAATCACTTCAATTTTGATCTAAATTTGGAGAGGTTTCCAATAACTTGGTATATCAAAATGTAACAAAAATAAACAAGTATGTTAGGTATAGATTGTCCAAGTTTTGTTTGATACATATACAAGAGAATATACACGTGACGAGAATTCAATATCTTGAACTATGACACGACCTAAAGATCATCACATGTTGGACGGCTTCACACGTCACGTTAGCACTTTCAAGGATTCGCGGAGAACCCCTTATATATGCTGTTACCGCCATAGACGAATCTATCTTGGTCTCACGAACATCATTCATTGCTTGGTATCAGTGTGTCACAACACCACTCGTTATAAGCATAAATACATTTGGTTTGATAAAAGAAAATTTTGAAATTTTTGCAATGATTAATTTCATATTTTTCTAGAGATCTTCATCCGACGTCACAAGTAATTTATAGTGCGCTTATACATTTATTTCAATTAGTGATGCTTGAAAAGTTAGATCTCCAATTCGTGACATCTTATCGAAACAAATCATTTGAAATTAACCGTGGTAAAAAGCAAAATAGGGGTTTTATTCTAAACATCTTATCAATTATCACTTGTCACTTCAAATTTGATCAAAATTGGAACGCAATATCGAATAATGACTCGATAAACTACGAGATAGTGTTTAAGGTTCCAAATGACTTGCTATATCAAAATGTAACAAAAATGAACAAACATGTTAGGTAGAGATTGTGCAACTTTGTCCAAAACATATACAAAAGATTATGCACATGTGATGGGAATCATAAGTTCAATAAGCAAAGTGATCTTGTAGATACATATGTATGCATGCAGGCTTGACTACTGTCTTGTCCGAAATGGTTAAGTGACAAAAAACATAAAGAAGATGTGCACGTGGACATCTTTGTCACAAGCAACCCTCTCCACATGATGCTTCAATGAAGTGTAGGATCACACGAAAAACCCTAATTAATATACATGCATGCACTTGCTAGGGATGGGCATATCCATCATGCATGCTTGTTTTGTAATGCATTCAAGTTTTCTAAATTTATATGGCAACATGTTATATGATATGTCATTGTCACAACTCACAAGTGAAAATAATCGACTAAAATATGGCTCGTTAGCGTGTGACCCCTATGAACTCCGAGCATTACAAATTTTGAAGGATGAAACTAGGATTGTAGGAAGAATTAGCTAGTTTTTAATCATAATAAAACCCAAGAGATCACTAGCTAGACAAGACACCTGTTTCAAATCATCATTTCCGAAAGCTAGATATCTTACCAGCTGCTGTATTGAAAATGAATTTGGAATAATGATTGTCGTTGTAATAAGTCGGTTATGCATGAATTAACAATTGTATCGCTATAATAAGTTAGTACCTCTTGAGTTTGTTATAATAGATGCCAACAAGGATATATGGACAGTGAAGCAGAGACGAAGGTTGTTGAGTATTTTGTGAAGCTTTTCCCCTAATCTCTCTGTCATGCTTCGGCATCTTCTTCTCTTCTTCCTCTGAATCTTACTTTCTTGGAGCCAAGCTGAACTCGACTCGTGCTTTATCTGTAATAAACCACTTAAAGATGTAAGTTTTGGTTTGATCTTGTAAGGTCATACCACAATCTTCAAGTACTAAATTTTCTCATTTTGTGTGTGATTTGTGTTAATGCAACATCTGTATGAAAACAGAAATCAGCATGCATAATACAAAAGGTTATAGTGACGCAACTTACAACTCCTTAAACCCGTGCAGCAGCAAGAAAATCGCCATATGCCAAAAACATGTGATGGCAGCAAAATAATCTGCAGAAAAGTCCAGGTAGGCAATGATGGATTCGAATTCTGAGGCACATGTTGCACAACAAAGGAAATAATTTATTCGGCAAGGGATGATGAGGGGAAATGTTTTCATTGCTTTTATTCACTTTGATACTCAGTTATCGGTATTTAATCATCATCTATATATGAATGGTACAAAATGCAGGGAAAATAACCATAAAATACATATATGTCATCTATATATGTCATATTATAAACTGTATCAGCTCAAATGAAACCTTTCTTAAAACCGGAGTGGACAACTCCAGCAGCTTGAGGTTCCTTAATAAAACATAACATAAAATCAAACAATGATGAAACATCAACGACACAATTATGCTATTAAGTATATTAGTTCTATGACTTCTATCAACTACACCCACAAATCCCCGATAAAAGCTAGGAACATGCACAACAGAGGAACACATTCGCTGCCTCAAAATATAAAATTTCTCTTGAAGGTATCTCCAAACCTGTGCTGTAACTGTCAATACTCTGGATTGCAAAATCTGATGCAAGCTCCATCGCCTCCGTGACACGAGGATTGTTTCCATGTTCAGCCAGATCAGATCCTGCAACACTAGCAACACCTGAAATATGGAGTCAACCTCACGGATATGTGACATAAATTTATTACCCAACCCAAGCAGTGATGAATTAGATAAAATGGAATTCAGTTGACACATTGGAACCAGTTAACGAAACAGAATGACAAGACTATTACTAGCAGAAACAATACTCATTAATGGAGACAAGAACATACTAAAGAAAGCTCAAAGAAGAAAGAAACTCTAGCAAGTTGCTTAAATTTGAAAAGGGTCGAATTTACTCATCTTTGAGCAAGTTGCTCATGAGGACGAGTTTTGGCACAATGGTAAGGTTTTTGCATTGTGGCCTTGAGGCCACGAGTTCTAATAAGAAAGAAAAAAAAATCTCGTTGCAAAACCAGAGATGAGGCTGCAAACACAAGTGACCCTCCCCAACCCCCACAGTGGTGGGAACCTCGTGCACATTCTTTTCAGTTGCCAATAGGACAGTTCTCATTCTCATTCCCGAACAAAAACTATAATCCAAACACTACCTTAGTTTACTTTCATCTCCAACACCAAACACAACTGGTCCAGTGATTGTATCAACCCCCATGCATACAAATTTCATATGCAGAATTTGACGAATGTTTATAAGTAATCATTATTACAAAATAATCATCCAATATTGTCACATATTGAGCCCAATATAACCAATCCATGAAACCAATCAAATCACCCGATAGCCCATAAGACATCTAAAGCGGTTCTCTTTCTATCATATTTGATCTATATTGAACAGCTTACAGAAGATAATTTCTATGGAAAAATCGAAAAGAATCACAAAATCTCCCAAGCCTTAAACATAGGATTCTCTCTACTGTCAACAAAACCAAGAGCCACTCTCTAGTTACATGATATTCCGTAACAAAGCTTGAGCCTCCAATTAGTAATTTCTATATAACACACCAATTAATGATGCCAATTTACTCTCTAAAAAAAATATAAAAATCAAAACTTGCCAGCAGAATCCATTATCCAGCAAGTCATCAATCCCACAACTTATTTCAAAGCATGAAACTGAAACATTACAAGTATCAAATTAAGTGATTTACAAATAAAAGTAGAATTAGATCCTCTAAACACATCAAATAAACCCAACTTATTCTATAAAAAATCAAAATCAAACCCACATTTTATTTCAACAAACTAAAACTGAAACTCAATAGAGAATAAAGCTCCTCAGAGGCTCAAGCAAAATAAGCTCTATATTTCTCTGCATTCTCACCAGCTATACATCAAGTTTGGTTTTTGAAAACATGATTTGCTTCCCAATTCAATTGAAACAAAACCCAAAAAACAGTAACAGCAGAAACTGAATGTGCATTTCACAAACAGATATGTAAGTATATGAAGATCATAGAACAGAGAAAAATCGGTCGCTCACAATGACCTTGAGGACAAGCCAGCTCGCAAGCTCAAACTAGCACCAGTCAATGGTTTCAGAGGAAGATCCAGATCCGGAATTGGGTGACTGAAGAAAAATCTTGCCATTTTTGCAGGATTTAGTTGATTCTCAGCTCTGAGACCTCTCGGCTGTGAAGATGGTTTTGTTATCTGTTGAAAAAGAAAGAAACAAGACTACAAAAGGCTGTTCATTGGTGGTGCTTGCTGATCTAGAGGTTACCGTTTTGATTTCGGGTCAAACTTTCCGTTTAGTTGAACCGGACCAGCCTGAATCCGACCCGAAAGAGTCGTTGGTCGGATTCATTTTATGCTATTCCAATTTGCATAACTTTCGATTGAGTTTTGGGTCGCGAGTTCAAGTCTAAAAGTATGAGATTTTTCCAATAGTAAAGCCAATACTTTATTTTAGTAAGATCGGATAAACATAATTGTAACACCCCAAATAAACAACACTAGCATCTCAAATCTGGCAACCAAAAAAGGGAGACGACGCTCGAGCTACAGAGTGAGCCACGGACTTCTCTGTCCGCTTAATAATTGAAAAAGTGTCACTGTTTAGTAAAATCCTATCCGCTTAATAAATTGAGTACAACCATCAAAATGAACAAATTTACGTGAGAGCGTTACGATACACTTGAACTATAATACAAAGACTATGAGCAAGACTTTCAATAATTACTTACTTGTCAATTTAAATCTCGGCATATGTTTTTCTTTCTTTTAGTATCATAAGTTTTTATCATTGATAAATATTTTTTTCTTTTCTTTTTTTTTTCATTGCTATGATGAATCATGACCAAATTTATTTTTATTTAGTTATTGAATAACTTTTTCAAAAGTAAGATGATTAATAATAAATATAAAAAACTCAATACAAAATAAAACAAAAAAGATGTTGAAAAGACAAATAGATGCCCCTCACCTTTTAATTATTTTATATTTTAAAATCCCATTATTTTGTACTATTTATGCAAAAAAAAAGTAAATCGCTCACTAAAATTTGTTAGGTTAAATGGTTTAAATGATTTAAATTCTTTTTGATGTCTTGAGTTCAAGTTTTAATGTCCACTTAGTATGAGGTAAGATTTTGGGTTAAAATACAGTTATGTCTGAGCTTCAGATTTGAAAAATATAATTTGATTCGACTTTTTTATTAACAACTGTTTTGTCGCTCATAAATTTTTTTTTGAAAGTAGTGTCCTATTTTGTTCGTGTGTATGCAAACTCTTTGGTACGAGAATGTACTCCCAAATTTCATTTTGTAATAATAATTCTTACAACCTTTCCCACAAATACAATTTTGTCTCTCTAAAACTACAAATATAAATATATACACATATATCTATATTTTTATTAACAATTTAGGTTACTATAAAAATCAATCAACAAATGTTATCTATTTCTTAGGGTTGCTCTCTTTCTTCCCCTCTTTTCTTTGACCATGAACCACAACCACAACCACATCAATAACCACCACTGTGCCCAACAATTCACTGTACAGATCCTCCCAAAATCAAATTCAATGCCTAACCCGAAACCCTACCAGGTCTTCGCCTTCTAGGGTTTCGATTTTTGCACACCCATCCCCAACAATTTCTTAGATTCGTTACTAGATTCTTCTCACTGTTTTTGAAAAAATTGAACTTTATTGTCTCTTCGACGTAAATTTTGATATTTTTGCGTTGATTTTTGGTGGGTTTTAGCATTAGAGAGTGTCGATATGGATGGGGTTGTTAGAGGCGGGGGGGGTCTGGGGTGGGGGGCCGAGA
>JAYMSZ010001098.1:0-15584 GCA_036897665.1 Pelargonium citronellum | reverse complement strand
TTATTCTTAATTTTTTATTTTAAAGTAAGTTTATTGTTTTTTTTAATAATAGACATTATTTTATAAATTAGTATTTTTTAAGTTTGTTATAACACATGATCATAAGAATACAAGAGTATATTATATCAACTAGTTTCTCTTTTTCAAGAGGTCTCAGATTCGAGACTCGGTTGGTACGCTTGCTTATAAAAGAAAAAACTAATTTCTCTTTTTCTATTTTCAAAATAAAAATCAATATACTCATTTTAAGACAGAGATAATAATTTCAAAAAAAGAAGATAGAGTTAGTATAAAATATATACTGAAATAGTGATGTGCGAGTTCAGTTTTCAAGTATAAATACTTCACTTCTTACTTTGAGGATGAGATCTATAATTTACATTGAGATTTTCTTTTTTTTACTTCCTCCCTATAATTCTCTCTAGCTTTTATAATCTTCCCTATTGAGGTGTTATTAAAATCTCCCGAAGTACGTTTTTATTTTCGCGCTTGAGACGGATTCCTAAGCACACACTTGAGTCTCCTATTACCAATGTGCTATACTCATGAAGTATCCAACACCAACAATCAAGAAGTTATAAAAACCCGACTATCCATTTTTGCCTTCAATAGCCCAAGCCTCTAACTTTGTCACTCATAACTCCAAACTTAGAATATTTACAAAATAACTATCCTTACATATGGATAAGATGGCAAACTCCTAGCATGCTTTTTTAATCTTCGTCAAAAAGGCGCATCAACTGAAATTTAATAATTATTTATCTCATATACATACTAATTTACACTTTACGATGTGCTTCTCCTTCTCATACCCATGTTCAAAATGTTCGTTAATATGTATTATGCACAATAAAATCATTCGCACGTTTAGTAGTATTTTGTCCACGTACCTCACAATTGATTTTGTTCTTAAAATCTCATCTCGATTACAATAACTTCCTTACCTCATAGTACACCATATTATTATCTGACGCTCTAACACGTATTATATAATTTGGCTATTACCTAAAAAGAAATTAGGCATAAAAGCAACTTATAGACTATATGAACATAAAGTATGTTCTACAAGATCCAATGGGCCACAAATTGAGCTGCTAGCCCAAAAGAACACACTCACAAGCCCAAGCCCAAGCCCAAGCCCAAGCCCGAGACAATCAGGAAGCTTCCGTGGACCGTTGCTGATAACGACGTGGCGTGCGCAGTACGCACAGAAGCGCATCTTAGCGTTTCGTGTCCCACAATTCGGCATCTATTCGTGTTTCTGTATACAGTTCCATATCGTGCGGTTCCTCGTCGGCTCAAGACCTGTCCTTCACCTCTCTACGTCTCTCTCTCTCTGTATCTTCCTCTTATCGGTATTTCCAATTCCTTCCCTTTATTTATTTCTGCATGTTTTGATCTCCGATCATCGATTTCTAGATCTAAACTGCACTCGCATTCATCAGGTTTCTATGCCATAAATTCGCAACGTACAAATTGAAGGAACGAAGCTAAAATTTTGAATTTAATTGACGTATTGAGTTGAACAATTTAATTAGGCTTTTGGAATTTTTGTTCGTATGTTATTTGTTGGTGTGATTTTAAGCTCAGTTACGATGAGCATAATGACATTGATATGGATGATCGAATAAGTGGGAGCAAAGCAAAATTTTGGGTTTGATTTGATTGTAAACAAACTTGGTATCTTTTGTTCATTGGTAATAATCAAGGGTAATTAATGGAATGATTTTTTTGTTGTGTATGGGTTGCATATATATATTTTATTTTTTTGTAATTAATTGAGACATGATCCTTTGTAGGGAGCTTTGGAAGATTGATTACTCTGGTGCAAGAATCTAATCGCTTTAAAAAATGGTATGCTTTGCAGTATGGGTATTACTGTCCAATTAATTTATGACAATGGTTATTTTCTATGGATTGTTTTGTTTCTAATTCCTAAAGTTAGCACTTACCACATGGTTGGAAATAGCAGTGGGCATCTTCGTTAGGCTACCATGTGTTTTCATTGAGCTATGAGTTATTGCTTTGATGTTTTACTGGACAATAAGCGGGAATCTTAGAAGTTGCTTGTTATGGCTTGCTCGCTTTTATCATTGTGAAAATAAGTCCATCCAAAATTCTATTTTTTTTAATCTTTGCTAATGTCACGAAAATGTCTTTTACTCCAAGTACTCCAATGCATTTTATATCTTAATGCCATATTATTTTGCATATTCATCAATAGTTGTATTCGCATCGGTAAAGTATTGTGTAAATACTGCTTGGATTGTTTCGTGTTATTCTTTATCCATTAAACTAGATTTATTGCTTTTTATTAAATAAACATACCGATATTTGTTACTGTTCTGTTTTGTTTTGCTATCATCAACATCTTCAACTGTGTTGATTGTGTTACAGTTTTTTGATGGCTATGGGTATCATGGAACTTCGTTTGAGCAGACATATAGATGTTATCCAGCATCCTTTATTGAAAAGGTAGAGTGTTTTTGTCTTGTATTAGTTCTATTTCCTTGTATGCTTTCTGCTGTATTTGAATAAAGCTCAGATTATAGGAGTTTATTGGAGGACAAGTTATATGTTATTGTCTATGTTTTTATGTTCTTAGCACAACCCATTGTTCCTTAAGAAATATTTCAATTTCTCTTTTCTTTATCTGGGACTAGAATGTAGTTGATTATTTTAATGAGACTTTCATTATATTGGTTTATTCATTATTGGAATGAATGATTTTTGCTGTTGTTATTCTTTCTATACACAAAGCACACCTTGTTCTGTTATTCTAATTCCAATTTTTCTTATACATCTTGCAGCCACAACTTGAAAGTGGTGATAAAAGTAAGTTTTCATATGCTTATAGCTACTTATCATTCTTTTTCTTGTTACGTCTTTTGATATTGTTTTCTTATGTTTGTTTCAGTTATAATGCCTCCATCAGCCCTTGATCGCCTGGGTTAGTTGCATGGTCTTTTACGATGAAATTTCTGTATGTCATTAATTTATGGTCTGAATTCTACAATGCTGGTGCCCTGCAGCATCTCTACATATTGACTACCCAATGTTGTTTGAACTTCGAAATGATGCTGCTGAGCGAGTGTCTCATTGTGGAGTTCTGGAGTTCATTGCAGAAGAAGGCATGATCTATATGCCATATTGGGTAGGCAATTAATTAGATTCTATATATAGTCTTTACTAGCTTGATTTTGTCATGAATATCACAATTGTTCAATTCTGTTGTTTTCTTATGTGTGTGTTCCATTCATTCAGATGATGGAGAACATGCTCTTACAAGAGGGAGACATTGTGAAAGTGAAAAATGCGACTCTTCCAAAGGGAAAGTATGTTAAACTACAACCCCACACGAAGGACTTTTTGGATATCTCCAACCCAAAAGCTATGTGAGTTCATGATTTCCACATTTAGTTGACTATTCGACTTTAGTAGTTGGCGTTGTCCAACTTACAAATTTTTGACACTTTTGCAAAGGAGATTATGACAATTGAATAAACCCATGTTATTCTTGTAACAAAGATATGTCCTGTCATTATAATCTGTTTCTCTGGTATTTTCATCTAATAGGAATATAGTTGCCTTCTGCAAGGGAAATAATAAAATATGATTTATTAAATGCTTCTATTTTTTTTCTCCATTTATTTTCTTTCTAAAAGAGAAGGATTCAAAGATTTGAGTCATATGGTCCACCATAGAAGAAAATGGATTTTATCTAATGTTTTCACCTTGTGTTTGCAAGATTGGCACATGAAATGTGATTTTTTTTAATAGCTGGTTAGTATATGTACTGTGGTCGGGTATTATGCCTAATAAACTGTCTGGTAATAAAATGTTTAGCTACAATTGAAGGTTGGCTGTATAGCTATATATGCCCTCAAACATGTTCCGCAATTATCACCAAGAGAATCTTTGTTATGGTTATTTTTTATTTTTATTTTTTTGCTATGTTCTGAATCTTTGGATGGATTTATCATAGGGTTGAATTGCTACGGGTTCTGAATTTTGGAGAACCAAGTACAGTTTATGCTAGAACTTGATTTTTGACTCCTTAGAAATGGACTTGAAAACTTCACTGTACTTATTGCTTCAAACATAAAAGAAAAGTATTCCTCAATCCATCCTTCGTACCAAACAAAGCCCTAGTTCTGGCCAGTTTAGACCTCATGTAACTACACTGCTAGTTGGTCTTAAGTAACTCATGTTTTGTACTTTTGGATCTCTATAAGATATCTGATATTAAAAATTAAATAAATAAAATTGTGTTATATTTTCCATTCATCACGTGCTGTCAGGGATGTAGCAACTTAATCATTGACTTTGTGTTCTTACACAGTTTAGAGACAACACTAAGGAATTTTTCGTGCTTGACCACTGGGGATAGTATTATGGTTGCATATAACAACAAGAAGTATTACATAGATATTGTGGAAGCAAAGCCTTCTCATGCAATTAGTATTATCGAGACCGACTGTGAGGTGGACTTTGCACCTCCCCTTGATTACAAGGAGCCTGAAAAACCTGTTGCATCTGTTCCTCTTGGCAAGTCACCTCAAGGTGCATATTTCTTATCTATTTTTTTTGCAATACTCTCTTAGTTTTTATTAGTTATGTTGTCTTTATGTGAGTGGTGTTGGTGGTGAACTGCCCTTCCGGCATTGAAATCCCAAAACCAGTGTTGAATTCAAGTTTCCAAGTTGTCTTTAGTGACAGGTGCTATTGTTTGTGAAAACTTAATAGGTCTTACATGATGTTTGGTTTCTGTAATAGATCCTTGTACCAAAAGGGAGATAATATGCACTATATGAGGATTAGGAATATCATAAGACATGGACATGCATGCTACTAGAGGATATGTAAGTGAAGTTTGCTGGAACATTAACCTTTAAGCAATGTGTTGGAGAAACGTAGATTTGACCAAAGATCTGTTGTGGATAGCTGATATAGCTTTTCTGGCTTCATTTCTATGACTACATGGCATTAAATATTCATCTTTGTTCCTGCCTTTGCAAGTCTGCTTCAATTACTTTTTGGTAGATGCTGAACGAAATACAAATATTTCAGAGACTAACGATACAATGGATGGTTGTGTTATTCATAGACTATTTGCATTTACGTAGATAACATGACACATCTTATCTGCTTGCAGTTCAAGAGGTTCCAGCTGAGCCTGAACCAAAATTCAACCCGTTTACTGGAGTTGGGAGACGCTTGGATGGGAAACCTATGAAGCATGAGCCTATGCCAGTATCTCCCTCAGGATCTAAAGACAAGCAACCAGCTGTTGCTAATGGTAGACAGTCTAGTGGATCAAGTTCACAAACCACTGCTAGCCAGGCTCAGGGGAAGCTTGTGTTTGGATCTCAAACGAACCGTACCCCCAAGGAGGCACAAAAGGTACTTTCTTCTTGTTCCTTGTCAGGAAGTTATTGCCAACTTATTCAGCAAAAGCCAATAAAATTAGTAATACTGCTAATGGCTAAACATGATTTTGTTTCTTCGATGCAGAAAGAAGCTCCAAAAGAGTCTAAACAAGATCAGCCCCAAAAGAAGGAAGAACCGAAATTCCAGCCTTTTTCTGGAAAGAAATACTCATTGAAGGGTTAAATTAGGTTCTAGAACAACCAATAGCTTTTTACCTTTTTGCCTGTCCACATGGATCAGGGAATCCATTAATATGGGATGTTGTATAATCAAATTATGGAGCCGCTATCATGTCAATGAAAAAAGATAAAAGAAAACACAAGTATGAAACTTATGTTCCTTGATTTGGAAAGCATTAATACACAGGCCGAAGCATTGATCCTCGCAACTAGCATCTCATCTCTTATACTGAAATTTTGTGATGTCTTGGATGCATTTTATGTGCACAAAAAGGGAGGATATTTTGTGTGGTCTTGGATGCAGGTTATGCGCACAAATCCTATAAAGGATCGGACTAACGACCTCCCTAGAAGGTCTTCCCCTACTAGCAGGTTTTTCCGGAGATCCTGAGAAAAAATGATTCTATTTGACGAAACTGTGGAACCTGCCAGATTCTCAAAAGCAATAATGATAAAAAGAAAAGTTCTTTCCTAGAATTGCAACAAGAAGGAGTTCCGCTTTCACGTTGGAAATGGGTTGGAAGGCCAAGAAGCTCTAACAAAATTTGGTGAATGAGAATAGATGAAATAGAAGATTTTGTTGAAGTTTCAGCTTTTTCAGATGCATAGAAGCAAAGACTTTACAAATTACAATCAGTAAAACTGATGATCTGAGTGTAAACAAAAGCAACTCATTCTAAAAGAATGGTAGATACTCCAAGAAACAACTAATTAAGGCTACCAAAATGGCTGCTCTCTCGAAATATGTTCACTGAAAACTGAAACCAAATAATAAAGAATCTATGCATGGTTTGTCATTTTTAGTTCCAGCTCCCTTATGAAAGAATGGCTTTCAGTGCATCTTTCACATAGGGGTATTTGAATGTGAATCCCAACTCCTTCGCCCTACTGGGAACCACCTTTTGCCCTTCAAGAACCTACAACGAAAAAAAGGTCGGTCAGTTTAAGCTACTAGTGTACGCGTAGAGGGTAACAATGGAAGATAAATATTCTTACCACACAAGCACCTTCTCCAAGGGCTGCTTTGAGGGCAAACTCCGGAACAGGTAGCCATGACGGCCGTCCCATCACATTTCCCAGTTGTTCACACAACTCGCTCAGTCGAACAGGGTTTGGTGCGGTTCCATTGATAACTCCTGCTATTAAGTTGCTAAAACTCAGAGGCGAAATGGTTTGATTGGCCAAGAAAAATCTAGCATGTGAAAATTTACCTTCATAAGACGGGTTTCGTAGAGCTTCATATATTAGGCTCACAATGTCATCCTGATGAATCCATGAAAACCTGCACAATTGTGAGTGCTATTCATTGCCTTAAATTACAGGCAAGAGAATGGTATTAGGACAACATTTTAATCACCTTCGGATTACATTAGGAAAAATTCTCCGATCTTTCACAACTAAAACCGTAACAGTTTCTACTTTTGAATAAAAACGCGGAGCAGACAACTGTTATGTAGGAGCCTCACAAAAAGGATGAGATTAAGTACAGTACCATTGTTTTCCAGATCCCAAAGGTCCCCCAGCAAACATCATAAAGAGAGGGATCATTTTAGCTGCAGAGACAAACACACAAGTATACAGGCAGGACCAAAAGGAAGCTTCATTACTTCAGAGTATGACATATCTTTTAAATATGCATCTTAGTTACCATAAACAACTGAGAATTATGGTAGATCGTGATTTTGGTTTTCATGCAAAGCATACAAGATTGCATAACAAGGAAGCTTCAAGTTCACAAGTTAGATACTTCAAGATACAGTTCACAATCAAGAAATTCTATTTAGGAGTACGGAATGCCTAAAAGGGTTCAAAAATTAGACATACCTAAAGCTCCACCATCTTTACCAAGAACAACACCGATGCGAATTCTAACCAATCTAACATCCTTGTTAACTTTGAGGGCAGTGGCTTCCCATTCTCTACAAACCTGAAAAGATATAATCCATTCTGTACAAATTTAGTTAAGTATGAAATATATATCAATACATAAATGACCCTCCCTAAACCCCACAATGGTGGAAGCCTTGTGCACGAGGCCGTCCTCTCATGAAATGTATATCAACAAGGTTTCATAATCTTCAGCTAGCTCACAAGAAGACATCTAAAATATAAAAAGTTACACCTCAAGTACTTAAGTGAACAAAGTGCTATTTGACCAAGTTTCATCCAAATGCTTTGTAGTAGAAAGAATATGGAATAACCTTTAATTCTTTAAAGTAACAAACTCACTACATGTTTATAGAAGAGCAGATTGACCAAATTCATGTACTCCGTTCATACAAAATAGAACATTTCGAGCATATATTTCAGTCCAAGACCTCTACACATTTCAACAGAAACACTACATCCAGGAATCAGATACTTGTTTGTTTACCTCAGCCAAGTAATCATTTCCTGAAGGACTCTTCTCATCAAATGCTACATTTTCATTTGAACCTGCATATTTTGGGGTGGGCAGAGAGGAAAAAGGGAAGTTCATTATGCTGTATATTTAATATATTTCTCCGAAAATTTACTTCTAACAAAGCACCAATTTGTCTCTCCCCTAATCATCACATAATATTAAGTTATGCACAACCTTGTGAAATTGTATGATCTATCAACTAAACTATCATGCGGACTACAGCAGAATGATGCCAATGCTGCTCATCTAAATGCATCATAGCTAAAAAATTCCGTTGGATGCTCGAGCAGTGATCTCATGGCCAAACAACCCAGTGTTTAAAATATACTCCAAAAACAAACTATAACTGTAATCCCCATCAGAAAAAAAATATGCACAACAGAATAAAGAATGATTTTCAAATAAGGAAATAATACCCACCATAGTACCCAACAGCTGTTGCACTTACTAAAACTTTTGGTCGAACTCCGTCCGGAGAACCATTTATTAAGTCTACAACCTTCATGAACAATTGAAATGGTCAGGAAAACAAACGAAAAGGGATACACACTCATCTTATATTGCAACTGTGATGTTCTTTCGCTTCACCTTAGAAAATAACTTTTTAAGTATTCATCTAGAGAACCAAGTATTAGGTCTACAACCTTCATAAACATTTGAAATGATTGGGATAACAAATAAATAGGGGCACACACTCATCATATTTTACAACTGTGATCCTCTTTCAGTTCACCATAAAAAAAAATCACTCAAAGTATTTGTTCTACTGTTTGCAATGAAAAAATATAGACACTAACCTTTGATGTGACTCTTATCCTGCTCTGCTTGATCTCTTTCTTGATCTGCATATAACAAGAAATATTTATGAAACTTGGCTCCAATAAACGGGATAGACAGTGCATTGTCCACTAGTGAAAGGTTGACACGCTCAACCCAGTGGGAAGCAACAATAAACTTAAGAATTCATAAATTAGATGGTGTCTTTATTCGATATTATTGTTGTTAGATCACAATGACAAACATAACTGTTTCATGAATCATTAGAAATCATATATACCTATGAAACCAAGTTCCATAAAACTTCTTAAGAGCTCAAAAACTGGGGTCAAAACATGCATAGTTGATTAACTTGTTGAGTTGTGAACGAGTGTTGAATAGCCGATATACCCCAATACGCCAAAAAGCTATTTTGAGAAGTATAATACATTTTCCTTGCTTATACTTTAGCGTAGAAGATATAGTAGGAGTAGGAATGGTAGTTGTACCTCACATAGTTTTCTTTTTGTGTTACATATTGTTAAATCCAATAAGTACTTTGTAATATTCAATTGATTGAATCAATAATCGAGAAGAGTGTTACATACTTCACATAATCTAGTGCTATATTGCATCCATTTATCAGCATTCTGGAGCACTGTACTCGATTGAACATTTTCATTAGGTATCAGGTAGTGATGATGTACCTCCTCAATAAAAAGATCATATTTGAATGACCACAGAAATCCCAGTTAGTACAGAAGAGGAAGGGCCTTTTAAAATGCATGGAGTACTAACCTCGGGAGACCATCTTGTACTTATGGGTAGTCCAGCCAAATTCACAACAGCAGTTGAACCTTGAATACAGTCTTTCCACCCTGGCTCCTCAGCTATCACAATTCCTGGAAAGTCCTTGCCTACAAAATGCATGAATGTAGTTTGAGAGAAGCAATATATTATGTTAAAGATATTTACTCTCTCTCTCTCACTCAACCACCCCCATTACTACACTCCCTACTCTCGACCACCCTATATGCACCCCCTAAATTACACTCTATCCCCTATATTGGCTCTTGACTCCTCAAAGAGCCTCTGCTGAGCCTTCCTCTTCCTCTATATAGAGCATCAAAGTTAGTGTATTGGCATTGTGTAGTGTAGAGAGTGTCTTGTATATTGTAATCTCCATTTGCTTCATCAGTACAAATCCTCTTTCAGTCGCTCTATCCTTACATCAACATATTATATACTTACTATCTTTCTTTTTATATGGGGAAGAGGGTGTGCATACACAGAATAACAAGAAAAACTATGTTCAGTTTTCACAATTAATATAGGTCTACATTTGTATAACAAGAAAGAAAGAAAGGAGATGTTTATGTATTTCCCTGGTAACAGGTTTTACTGTTTAGCAAATAATCACTTGTTGAAAGAATCCCTATTTTTTATCAGTAATTTAATCAAGCTTTTTAGTAGTGAAAAACTGAAAATGTCTGTCCAGATACCTAAGATTATTCTAATTCATTACCTTCTTACCCGGAAAAATTAACTCTGCTTTCGACTTAGAGCGCGTCAAGACATGAACCTCATGATTGTCTACATACCAATGTGAAAGATAGGAGGAGAAAAAATAATCCATCAGATCAAACACAAATGTATAAGTTCATAATATAAATAATTTATAAGCAGAAAGGAGCATTTAACTAGTTAATATAATACATAAAAGGTCTTTTGCATCATGTACAGCGAGCACACTGAATCAATGTATTATAAATTGGAAACACATCCTGAATGAATATGGACCAAATACATTTGGATTAAGGAAAACCACGTGCATAGACTAACTCAAGGCAAACTCACAGGCAATGCTCATGTTCCATGTGCACACTAGTAATGTTCAAGTGCGTACATGCTATACAATTGTCTGTATACATATAAATTGAATACAACATACATCCAACTTGGATAAAATAGTTATTTAACTAATATCTATTATAAAAAAAGGTAAACTAAAAGGCATAAAAGTTGGTATTTGGTAAATCTATGCACAAGCTTAAAACTTGGCCAAAACTAAAACTTTCCTCAATAAGGTTGGTTTAACTACAAACCCAACATATGCCTTTCAATTTAGACCTGTGAAAGCGTGCTACTTATTACATACCACTCTAGAGTTTCAGTTCAAACTAAACAAAACAAACAGGAAACCTACAGATTATACCACCACCTTGCTACGCAAACTGATTCTTCCAAATGGGGCATAACAACATAAATCAATACCAAGATTGAAGATTCCTGTTCGTAAAACTTCATTTTCCCGATAACTCTTTTACAAAATGATGCATAGATACATCATACATTTGCATTTTGAGAGTTGCTTCGTTAAGGGTTTCCAGTACCAACTTAATATCTAATTTGTTGCCATTGATGTGTCTAAGAGGTAATTATACACAATTTTTGCCAAAAGTTGAAACATGAATAAATTTCTACTTAGATTGAGTAGGGAGAGATCGAGAACCTGCACAAAGCCTCTGCACCAATCTTTTCCCTATAAAACCAGTAGCTCCAGTAACTGCAACAGTCATCTGATTTTCACACAGAAACACACAAAAAGTCATCAAATTTATAAGACCCAAATGGCAATCACAACTCTTCAACAGCCAGGTAAATGCAGAATTGCCCAAATGTTATTATTGGGTTTTGAAAAAGAGTGAGAAATAAGAGAAAATCAAGCATGAGTACCTTCTGGGATTGGCAAAAGATTCTAAATTTCTTGGTGGAAAGGGGTTGGGGTTGAGGTTGAGCAATGTGAAGAGAAGGAGAGATGGAGTGAGCCCATGTTAAAGAAGAAGCTGTAGTGGCTCTGCATGAGAGAAGCTCCATTGATAGGATTGGGTGGAAATGGAATTGCTCTTGTCTGTGACTACTGACAATAAATTGTCTAATGTTAGTGAAAATGAGATTATGGATGTGTATGTGTTTTGGGGTCGTCATCGTGTTTGATTTGGAGCCACACCAACCAAAACGCTATACCCATCACCCAATAATGTTTGTCATTAGCAACCGAACTTGATAAAACGAGAGTAAGCGGTTGATCTCACTTCTTTGCTCAAAGTCACAGTTTCGAATCTCGGTATTGGTACGTTTTAACAAGAGGTGTTTATGACGTGGTACTCATCCATTTATGAGAATTAGCAATTAAACCCGTTCATTGTGAAATAAAGTTTTGTAATCTATGAATCACTGATGAGTAATGTATTTTCGAACAATTTGTAAATTGCAGATTACAGGTGATTTGACGGGATGCGTGCAATTCGCTCAATATATATGAGCTTCATTCAAACGTAATTAAATTTTAAAATTTAATGAATTAAAAGTCATTTAACTCCCCAAACTTTCAAAAAGTTACCGATTTCGTCTCTGAACTTTAAAAAAATCATTTAGGTTTTTGAACTTTTTTTGTGTGTGGTCAAAATAGCACTGACAGTTAGTTCAAGTTAACTTTCCGTCAACTTTGAGTTTTTTATTTTATTTAGAAATATTTATTCTAAATATATTATACTAGTAATTGTATCTTTTATATATTAAAAAATAATATCATTTTGAGTACAATATACTTAATCATTGTTAATTTCATTCACTTTTATTATTTTAAAAAATTGAAATCGGTCCAGAACAATTATAACTAGTCCGGTTCTTGGTCCATGTCTTTTGAAAAATATGATTCCCGTTTGGTCCGATTATGGACTGTTGTTCGATCCTAACTTCAAGGGCAAAAAGAATTGTGCTTACAAAAGCATGATACATTCTACATTTTTCATACACGACACACAAAATTTCTCTATACGGAAATAAGGTAACGCGCGCAGATGGGGAAGAATGCAAAAAGATTTGGATAGCGCGGAAAAAGATAAAGTTTGCATATGACTGTCATGTGCGAAATGAGTAACGTTCTATTTAGCCCAAAAGGTCCAAAACCAAGCCCAAATCTCAATCCTTGCAAGCCTAGCCCGAAGAACCTTGAAATCTTGCAAGTTTCTCAAACATCTAAACAATTTTTTTACCGGTGAAAACTGGGAAATATGAAAAGGTTTAACAGTAGATAAAAATTGTTCTGGATTGTATTTACCAATTGAAATGACATATAAATTCCCAATGGTTCAAGCAATTTCAAACATGTTACAGTATACAACATAACAACGTCGCGCCGTGACAATTTTATAAGCACCAAAGAGTTCGAGTCTTCAACTTGGTCTTCTGAATTTTATATCCAATTTATACAAAACTGGCCAAAACCTATCCAAACGAACAAACCTAATGATTGAATAGGTTTTGGTCATTTTTGTAATTCATGACATACGTGACTCGAGATATTCGTGATTCGGGACATTCGTACTTCGGGACATTTATTAATCAAGCTTCACATTTGTATTCCAATATTCGGGATATTCGTATTCGAGTAATTCATTAATCAGGATTCGTGTGTGTTCACGACATTCGTAATTCAGTACATTAATAATCGGGACATTCGTAATCCAGGACATTCGGAATTCGGGATATTCAGGACATTTGTGATTCGGGACATTCGTCATTTGGGATTCATAATTCGGGACATTCAAATTACGAGACATTCGTAATACGGGACATTCGTAATTCAGGTCAATCATAATTTGGGACACTCGATATTCGGGACATTCAGTAATCGAGACATTCGTAAGTCGGGTAATTTGAGTCATTCCTAAGTCGAGATTCGACATTCGTATACGGGACATTTGTGATTAGGGACATTCGTATTCGAGATATTCGATATTCAAGACATTCGGTAATCGGGACTTTCATAAATCGGAACAATCGGAATTCGAGACATTCGTAATTTGGGACATTTGTATTCAGGACATTCATTAATCAGGACATTCATGATTCAGGACATTCACATTTCCGGACATTCGTTAATTAGGATTCGACTTTCGTATTCACGTAATTCAGGATGTTCGTATTTGGGTAATTCGTTAATCATGATTTGTGCTTGTTTGAGACATTCGTAATTCAGGACAATCATAATTCGAGACATTCGTATTTGGGACAATCATAATTAGGTTTTGGCCATTTTTGTAATTCAAGACATACGTGACTCAAGATATTCGTAACTCGGGACATTCGTGATTCGAAATATTCGTAATTCGGGACATTTGTCTTTAGGGACATTCGTAATTCGGGACATTTGTTAATCAGGATTCAACATTCGTATTCCAATAATTCGAGATATTCGTATTCAAGTAATTCGTTGATCGGGATTCGTTTTTGTTCAGGACATTTGTAATTCGGTACATTAATAATCGAGACATTCGTAATCCGGGACATTCGAAATTCGAGACATTCATAACCTTATAATATGTCATAAACAAGCTTGTAGAGAACAAACAAATTATTTATAAATTTTTAATTGGGTGAAATGCTTTTAGACCCCTGGACTCGTTTTTTTTTTTTTATATATTTTTTTTTATTTTATGGATTTGGCTCCTCAATAGCCACGCTGGACATCTGACGTGGCATGCCTACATGGCAAAACCGTTGACGTGACATGGTCAGCCGGCTACAACATATTTAAGAGGGTTAAATAATAAAAAAAATCAATTTGGAGTTCGAAATAGTCAATGTTAGAGTGTAGGGGCCAACTATATAAAAAAAACAGTTCAATGGATTTGGAAACATATAACCCTATATCTTATAATCAACTGCGACAAACTCATTGTCAACGCCAAAATATCTCAATAGCCATTGAAAAATAATGTCGGAAGTTGTGGTAGTTGGAAGTTTTGTCGAACAACATATCACATATACCCTCACGGATACCGTCATAGAAGGATGGCAAATTCATTCGCAGATAGTCACTGACAAGCCTTACACAAAAGGATTTGTTTTCATAGTAAATTCATCGCAAATTATACAATACGTAGCAGATCACTGTTTCTTTTATAATAAGTTAGTGTTACAATTATTTGTCAATGGAAGGATTTTCGTTGCATACCACGAGGGGTTATATTACAACCTCCGGTCGGTCGAAAAATAACATAGAATTAATAACTAAAACTTCGGTAGCAGATAACCATTTTTGTTGCACCCACCCGTAAGTACAACAAAAAGAAAAACAAAGAACCTACTTGTTCTGAACCACAACTACCAGTCTAACATATATATATTTTTCGTTTTTCTTTTTTTTTTCCTTCTACAGAAAAGGATAGTGATTTAGAATAAAGGTAACTAAGGGAAAAAAAAAAAAACTTTCGGTTGCTTTTCTATGTCCGGCGCCGTAATTTTGCATATTCATTTCTTAAGTATGGCATTCGGTCATTAAACGCCCAAATAATTACTGACTGTTGTATATTAGTATTTTCACCGGTGAAAACTTTTATGTAACAATTATTTGATATAAATAATTAAGAATAATTATTTGTCATGGCTTCTGACTCGCGATGAAGGTAAGGGAATAGTCGAGTCGGATGCGGTAAATGTTATTCGGGCCATTAAGTCCGGAGAAGAGGATTTTCTCAATGTCTTGAGTCTTATTTTTAGTAACATTGTATCATTATCATCTAGCTTTTCATTTATTGATTTTGTTTATGTGGGTAGACGTTGTAATCAGGTCGCTCACACTTTGGCTAGGTCATCTGTTTTTATTATTGGAATAAGTGGTTGGGTCGGGGTCTCTAGCCCGGTTGTAATCACTGATCTTGTAGCTTCTGATTTGATTGTTTAATATAATGAGCTACTTTTCCACTAAAAAAGGAATAATTATTAAAATAGAAAGAATAAAAGTATCA
>JAYMSZ010001097.1:0-15590 GCA_036897665.1 Pelargonium citronellum | reverse complement strand
AGACTACTTCTATAAACAATAGAAGAATCCTTTAGCTAATAGGAGGCCCTAGCAAATGAAGAGACACAAGAAATTTTCTTTCTTTATTTATTTATAGTCATTTTGATTATTTATTTCTACATTTCAATGTCTATTATACTCTCTTCAACTTTTCTCCTCCATGTATACTCTACATTGCAAATCTTTTACATTGAAATTTGTTTTCATAGAAGTCTCATACACAAATTGATTGGTTGCAAAAGATATCGTTCCACCAATTTTGACCGATCGAACCCAAGGTAAACAACTAACACTAACATGATTTTCTTTCATATTATACTTTCAATAGTGTTGTACTCTTTTTCTTTTACTTCTCTATCAAAACATCACATGCATAACTTCATGCAAGTAAAGCATTATAGAATTTAATTTCTCCATGAAAACCAATTTGATCATCCATGAAGCAAAAATGCCGGATATAAACCAATTTGTTTTGGTTATATGTTTGTAATATTTTTTTATATAATCAAAACTCAAAACTCACAATTGGTAACATTGTAAATGCATTTAACCTACATAATCATTCATCGTAACATATATGTACATGTACAAGATTATATAATAGTCCACATATTACTAACTTCTTATTATCATGAATATTGTTTGTTGCTAGATCATTAAAATATCCATTATTTACGGTTTGTAGCAATAAGAGGTATATGATTTATTTATTTATTTTGATTTTGCACCTATTAAGATTTACATTAATTCTCAGCAGCTTGCAGCAAAGATCAACATCTGATTGTGGGATGTCAAAATGGAGTCAGATATGTGTCTGCAACTGCTGATCTTCTTAACCATGGTTTCAAGCAAGTGAGCAACATGGGAGAAGGCTATCTCGATCGCCTAGGTGGATAATGGTCTTCCTGTCAATGCTCCAAAGCAAGAGCTATGATTTGTTAATACACCATTAACATAGTATTCTACTTCTACTGTTGTTATTATTAAATAAAAACATATGAATACATGGTCTCTGCTAAGATAATCATAAGAGTTAAGACACTATTATCTAATCTTTCCACTATTCTTGGATTCCCAATTTGTATCTAAGCCTGTGAAGACATTCTGTCCTATGATTTTTGGTGGTTTGAGAAAAGAAATTACATTAATAACATTATATTAACATTTTACTTTTGTCCCGTTCCACTTTCGTTCTTGGTAGGACTAACGTATTCCTTTTTTCTCTACATGGGTGATGGGACAACCAATTTGGGTATTTACCATTTCTGCTACAAGAGGTACAATCTATAATTATATAATTAACTATAATTTTGTGTCACATGGTAATATTTAAATAAATAAAAAATTGTATGTGGCTAGAATGAAAACAAATTTTGAAGTTGCTTTCCATTCATTATTTGTTAGAGTATCAATTTTTATGAACTCTGTATGTGTTCAATAGTATTCACGTCTTTAACAATCAATACAAGTTATTCTTGAACGATGACTCTCTTGCATGCCATTGTGACGAGATCTGAGAGTGAGAGAGATGAGTATTATTTTTTTTATAAATTATTTTATTTTTATAATTATATTAAAAATTAGAAAAATCCACGTCAACATCAAATTTTGCCACATCAGCGCATTTTTACACCTCAATAGTCCACGTCAGCGCGTTTTTGCCATGTCACTACATCTTTGTCCACGTCAGCGTTGGCTAACGGAGAAATTGACGGACATTGACGGTGGGCACTCAATTGGGTACAAAATATAAGTTTAGGTACTAACTCTGGTACAATAAAAGATTGGGTACTAAACGTGCATTTCGGCCAAAGTTTGGTGACCAAAATTGCCTTTATCCCTACAATCAAAGAGAGCTAAAAAGTCGCATTCAAAAATTTATCAGCTGAGACAACCAAAGCACAAAGAAAATACACCGTATAAGCACTCTACGTCCACAAATTCATTATGCTAAGTAATCTCAACACACAACTCTTTGGTTAAGATTCTTTTTTCACTAATCAAATATTCAAATTCTGAAAGTCTCCTTTTGGTCTATAATGACCTACAAGCATGCATACATATTTAGCAAAATCAGAATAGGGTCCAGCAAGAAAGTGTTCAAAGATTCACCATTTTCTGGTCAGAAAACAAAAATATTTTACCAAATTGTGAAGGGATGGAGCAATTGAGCTACCATTTCCAAGACCAAGAGTGTCCAGTCCAGCTAGTTTATTGGACCAGTCAAGATTGTGCAGCAAAGCATGCAAGCAACACAGAAAAAGGCTGCATTTTGAATGATTCCATTCGCTTACTGTTCTCAAATCTTGGTGTGCTCCGCCCGAATTCGGCAAGTCCACATTTTAGAAAAGTATGTTAGATCTCACTCCAAATCTCATCATTACTTACGACTTTAAAGAGAGAGAGAAGTACAAACAATTCAATTTTACTATTGTAGAGCTAGCCTGTTCATATTGTTTTCCCTCAACCTAAACAAGGTGTAAGTTAGCTTTTTAATAATAGTTCTGAAATGCATATCAACTATGTATTTATTCTGGGTTCTTTCAGATAATAAATCTTAGCTACAGGGCAGTCCAATTCTAAGTTACCTAGATCATGGAACAATTAGATACGTGGAACAGAAACGGGAACGAGTAACACGAGAGTTATGGAGTTTGAAACGTTGGGGATAGGCTTCTTCAAAATACGCAAATAAGAACGAAAATGTTTATTCGGAACATGAAATATTCATTTAATAAAAATATATATGATATATAATAAATTTTTTTATGAAAAAAAAAATTATCAACATAAACCATTTAGCAATAACATAAATAATTGAATAATTCTCAATCTGAAACACATTAACTGCAGCGCGAGGAGGTGATTTTGCTGGGGGAAAGGTTAGTTTTTTGCAATTTTATCTTACAACAGAAACATAGATTTTGCCGTTTGGATTGCTGGCTTTCCACGTTTTGGAACAGATATTGCTACCAGAGTAGCGGTGTCTGGTAACATAGGTTCAATTCGCATTCAATCCTTTTATAGCATAGTTTCCACAATTGTCAAACTTTTAACAAAGGTATATATAAAAGATGCAACCTGAAGAATATTCTCGAGCTTGCTACGTTTTTCATGATATATGCATGTATTATTCCAAGGCTTAAAGCTCACCTGAGCTCTCTTTTCTTGCAAAAGCAAATCCAGATCTGTAGTTTTCCTCCAATAGCCAGCCAAGACAAAACAGAGTCCATATCAACATCTTGGTTCAAACCAGATAACACCAACAGACAGGAGTTTCTCTATGGAGGACCAGTTAGCTCATTGAAAATCCCATTCCTGGGACAAGTTTCCAGATTCGGGATAGAAGACCAATGGATAAACCTTGTAGATTCTCGGAGCAGGCATGCATGTCTTTTGGAGTACATTACAAGAAGACAAGTTTCCCAATCAAGGTTACTTGATCAATATTCAAAACCTGAGAACCGAAAACTTCGGTAAGCAATTTTGTACGTCACAAGTCATCTACAGTATGAAATATCTCAACCAAAAAAAAAAAACAAACAAGATTAGGGAAGATTACATTAAGGTTTTTTTTGGCCCCTGGGCAATATTGATGTGAGTCAAAGAGGGGATGGGATCATATGTCTAGTGAAGTGATCCGAACCCACAAGCACCCATCTTAAGACCCACATTTTTGGGTGTTCGGGTCACATGAAACATACCCAATGAATTATCGGATCAGATCGAGCAACCACACATTTTCAATGTAACACTCGCAACCCGATCTGGCCTGCCACCCAAAACCTGCAGCCCGTGCGAACCCGCATCTCTTGTCGGTGGGGCTCGGGTTTGGCTTTTTCAACCCGGAACCCGAATTGCCAGACCTATCCAACATAGTAGTGAGCACAAAATCATTCAATAGCATATAAACATCAAGAATTTAGGTAAATATTGCTGAAGGCAGTATCATTGTCCACAGAGAACACTTACCTACGAAAAAATGACTAAGATACCAAAATTACGGATAACAATGCAAAGATTTCAGTCTCTCCTGTGCTCATTACATGCCCAATCAGCTTAAACATATGACTAGCAACTTGATACTTGGTAGCACTACTTCGAGGAAATATGCAAGCTTCCTCCATAAATTTCATTGACAGACGTCTACAACATAGTCAAAGGAACACATTTTCAAAACATCAGCTGGCAATAAATTGAATTATGGAATAGAGGCAATATGTGGTGCCAGGGCGCATCTCCAAATCATGCATGACATTAAGTAAAAATGTCAAGCTTTACTAACCTGAAGATAAGGACATATAATATCGAAGAGTTGAGCAAAAAAAATTGATTTCGCTGCAAGCCTGATGCAATCAATACTATGAATCAATACCTCTTGTAAATAATAAATTGAAATGCCTCACAGAAAGTTACGCTATTCACAAAATGGCATTTGCAGCAAAGCATGACAATGTTGATTGAAAACCTCTGAACAGCAAATTTTGATATTGTACATTTCAAACCAGAGCAATTCTAGAACATCTTCCAGTTTAAACACAAGGAGGTAAGACAAAGGATATATGTCCTGCTTCAGCGACCAGTATCAAATTGTACTATTTTTAGATAGTTCTACAGAGTTGGAGAATGAGGAGTAAATGATCAAAATTTGCATTGCTCAACCATGCACATTATCATCATCAAATTCTAAGCGTATCAAATCATGCAAGCATAATATATTTTTAACATAACTCTTTTAGATAAAGAAAGCATGCAATTCTGTGTGAAACTGAAGCAATCTACCTATTCCTTAAAAATGATACCCACATACATGGTAGGGGAAAAAAGGGCTGATTCTCTCAAGCTCGATATCAATATATTATACGTACCTTTTAAGAAGTCGAAAACAAACATATATCTCTTCAATGTCAAATGCAATCTTCAGTTGGACATAGTGCTTGAAAAGGTCACAGAAGCTGCTCATAGCTTCATCCCAACCATTACATTCCAAATCTATACAATGCTGAGGCTCAGAAATAGTGCATTGCAGAACTGAAGACAGCTTTCCAGTTGACCTTGATTTATGAAACATATCTGCAAATACGTTGAGTACCAAGCTACTACTGCCTCTGAACTTATCAACCCATTGTGGAGGATTTCCGCTAAAACAATTGTTGCTTGGAACAGATCCCGATTGGTTTGCTGTGCTCTCAACATGTAATGGTTCCTGCATGTTTGCTGTGGGAGGACCCATGCCAACATTTGAACAAAACTCTTGCATCCTGTGGGCTGGAAGCTGCTCAAGTATGTCAGCTTTCAAGTCTTCGGGCAGTTGTTGTAACACCGAAGTATCTACTTGACTTAAAGATGAAGGCATTAAATCAGTTTTCTCAAGTCCCATAGTAGAACTTGCTACATTACCAGGTCCTGCCCTCGAAACAGAAGTTGATACGCCCTGTACCTCGTCTATAGCATGATGCTTCGCCTAACAAAAAGAATCAATTCGTTAAACAGTTGGGGCAAAACAATGAATATGCATGTAAACTGTAAACAATTCTTCTATATAATTCCACCAGTGATGAGAATATCAAAATTTACTAGGTGGGCTGAGACTTCAGCATCCATGTACTGTTATTCTAACTAATCACTTGTACACTCTCCTTCTGTCCACAAATATAGATAAGTAAGGAGTTTAAGATAATTTTACAAAGATAAGAGGTAAAGGGGGGTATACAAGATGCTAGCTATGAAGTGGCTTTAATTTTCTAAAGTGATTGTTATATCCGTGATAATCACATTGTCATTCGGGTTATATTGGCATAGGAAGGAAGGAAAGAATAATTAGTTGATTTGTCATAATTGGCCTCTTTTTCCAACACACAACCTCATGGGGAATGAAAAGCTAAACCTCAGTCTACCTGTATTGATTGAAGCAGCAACAGAGACCTCAATTTTAGGGTGTCTCCACATTCTTCCTTGATTTCCTCCACTGGCAGTTTCTATCATAACCTTACTTGAAGTATTAACACCAATATTTAAAATCAAATCCTTGCCTATTGAAAATAAGGTAATTATTTTCACCGCACAGAATACCCATCAAGAATCTTACTATGGCAATTCTTTTTTTGCATCTAAGAAAATACCAAACAAGACCCCAGTAAACAACTCTACAAATTTGACAAGCCCGAAAGTGGATAAGTTCCATTTCCATTTTACTGAGATACAAGCCATAATCTAAACAAACCCATAGTCAATGGTCTTTAAGCAATGTATTGACAATTTTTCATGTGTACGAGCAACCTGTTACTGGGAGATCTAGGCAGCAAAAAAGTAAAAACAAATATAGGTTACCTGGTTTTCTACTGCTATGTTGTTTAAGGGGGTCTGATCAGAAAAATGAGGACCTTGTCCCTTGTTATCAGCACCTAAACCAACAAAATCAGATGTGTACTAGACACTTGAAGTTATATAAAAGCATCTTGCTAAATAAGAATAGCTCACCTTTCACCCGTTCTTGCGGAATGGTGCAAAATGAATAGTTGCTATTTTCAGTTTTGCTTTTATTTTGAGCAACAATAGTATTTAACTTCCCACCATACTGTTGGTTTAGTTCTGCAAAGAGTTCTGGAGGAAGACTTTCTATAACTCCAAGATCAAGATCGTATAAAGGTGGAAGTGTTGGAACCTGGTTTAGAGAATCTTCTCTACTGGACAGACTATTATCCATTTGAACTGAAAGCCCAACTGCATTAGTACGTAACTGAACAGGGGTTTTATCAATGCGCTGCTCTGCATGATCTGTAATGTGATTCCATCAATATCAGCGCAAGTTTAGTCCATCTGAAAGTCTAATTGAATACAATATATTCAAAAAAAAAACAATATAATCAAATAAAATAAGCATAATTCATATAAATAAAAACCATATCAGTTAAGATCTACCCAAGTTGGAAAATAGGCACCAAATGCCTCACTATAAAGTTTTGAGAAGGAAATATTCATGCATATCAAAGTTCCTTGCTTCGTCGTGGAAAACAGGTGTCACAATAACACAAAGGGCATTTAGACCGTATTTATATATATGCATGTTTCTAAACAGTCCACTGATGTGAGTGTCATGAAGAAAAACAAGAAATCTGTGATAAATGCAGTATACAGCTCGATACAAGGATGAACATGAAAAATAAAACTCTGAAACAGAGAGAACCAATATTTTTTTTCTTAACTCCATAAGCCTGCAGAACTAATACAAAACAATCAAATGCTTTAGACAATTTACAGGTGGTCAGATTGTAAATCAATCACCTATTTGAACCTTCTCTTTGCCTTTACGATTCATATTTTCTGAGCTTGTTGAGGCAGAGGTGAGCCATGATTTCAAAGAGTTTTTTTCAAGCCCTTCAACAGTTAACAAATAGTTAAGTATTGGAAAATTTTAAATATTAAATAATCAGGCGTCGGTATCATAAAAATAATCATATGACAAGCACAGCTAAATTAAACTATTCAGAATAATACAACATGTACCTTGCTTAACAGTGTCCACATTTTCAAGCTTGGAAACTTGCAAGCCAATACCCCGTATGTCCTTGACATCTAAGTAAAAATGATGAAAGTTGACATGAAATTTTGGAACATTAATTGAAATGTTTTCTTTAAAAAATAAGCTAACTGAACAATCTGAACCTAAGTATTAATATCATTACCAAGGAAAAATACTTTTAAAACCAAACCACAGTAAAACTCAGGGCTCCATCTGCTAAACCTGCTCAATAACAAGAGCCCTCTATTCATAGATCTCAGAATTTTAAGCTGCAGATGGTGGTATGTAGAGCCCCTAATGAAAATGTATTTTCCAATTTGCAGGTGATAAAAAAAAATGCTGACTTTGCCAGAATTGCCTACCTACATGGAAAGACCCATACAGCTGCTTTGTTATCCTTTGGAGCACTTCAACATCATCAGTAACTGCTGGAACCTATTATGACAGCAATGGAAGTAAAATTCAGCAATGAAAGCTAAAAGTGTTAGTAGAGTCAAGACAAGTGCTGTATGCAGTCATGTGCATATCCAGTGTTTGCTATAATTCAAGAAAAACATGGTGTAACTGGTCGCTACCGTCAAGGAATGACTTAGGTTTTCACAGTCTCCATGGCCCATGTATTTTGTAGGTTCCCCAGCATCTTTTCTTCTCTTTTTTATCTGACCATTGTACCACACGGGACAGGAAATTTTCAGCTAAAGTTCATGCAATAAGACATAGATGTACTGAAAAATAGCTGCACTTCTCAAGGATTCCTGAGAGAGGCATAAGCCAAAAGGTCCCACTCAACTCAACAAAGCAGCAACTAAGTAGTGTGAGAATATTACAGTGATAAAACTAAAACTAACGATGATACCTTGAGGGTAAAAGTGCGCCCTTGCACTCCACATCCCTGCAAACGCAATGAAACCTCCTTGCAAAGGTTTGAGAGAAAATGTTGACACTGAAATATAATGAATCAATTCCTTGAATCAATCAAAATGTCAATTAAACAATAAGCTAAAAACTATAATATAAGTTTTCTACACTGTACTAGAATACGAACATCTTTCATGTCCTTGAACCTAACACCCCAATTCACTTCCGCACCAATAGACTTGCTTTCCTGCATATCAATTACACGATCAGCAAGCAAGCTTGATACATAGATAATGATAAATTCTAGAAGAAGAAAAAAAATGCATAAACAAATAGAAAGAAAGGCAGAATCGAACCCAATAGGTCAATGAAAAAATAAACATCTAAATTAGTTGGACAGGAAAGACTGAAAGAGAATGTGTATTCATCAGCATCATGAAATTTAAAACAAGTATCATGCCTCTTGGCTCTTGCTTCAGTATTTTAGACACTTATTCCCACTCAACATCATACATGTGAAATCAATGGTATTAATTAATTGAAACAAATGGTTGACTGTTGCACTACATCATCAGATTAGCTTTAGAAAAGGTCACATGAATAATAGTATATTGCACCCATATGAGTAAATGAGAAATAGAACACTAGAAGAGGACCAGTGCAAGATAATATGGCAATGACAAATGCAAATGAGCTAAACGTGCTGCCTATAGATCCCAGAAATATATAGTAGTGTGTTGAAGTCATGCTCTGAGTCAAACCTGAATCATTCCAACCAGTCGATTGTCAACACCTCTACAATAGTTCCAAAGCATCTCACCAGTTTTCACTCCAAAATCCTTTTGAAGAGAGTCCTGAAAAACCCAAAAAACATAACTCAAACATCCCTTTGTGTTAATAGACAAGAAACACAAGTATTCCTCCAGGACATAGACATTGAAATATTAATTGAAGGTTCAACTAGTCATTAATTCCACATTCTTTCATTGTGTAATACTTCAACAAGATCAAATAAAATGGTTCCGTCAGTCTAAGTTGCTTTGGATTTGCAGGGTTCTGATTATGAGTCATTCCGTTTCCACTCCCCAATACTTGCTCGTCACCCCAAAAATTCAAGAAAAGAGGATCTGTATCGATTCAATCTTGATTTATTGTAGTATCTCAGGAGCCAGGATGTTAATGTGTGTGGATCTTTAAATTGAAATTTCTTCACTGTTTTCGGTAGCAAAATTGAGTGGTTGAGAATATATCTAACTGAAAGCAACTAACCATCTCAGCACTTGAAGGATAAACAATTGCACATCAATTCAATTCAACACAAGGACAGTATAATAATGTGCATATAGACTGAAAACATAAATGAAAGACAACCTTTGAAATTATACGCAAATGTCCACAAGTTGAAATACTTTTCTTCTTCAACCTCTCCTCTAAAACACGCCCAATCCCTGGAAGAGCCTTGATTGGAAGTTGATGTAAATATTCGTCCACCTAAGATAATCCCCTTTAGTCAGTAAGGTTATAAACGTACGACATGCTGGAAGTTCTACAGGTACTCTATAATGGTAAATGTGAAGAAGACATAAGGTTGAAATAAACCCTAAGTTTCCATGAGCACGTAGGAGGAAAGGGAAGAAGAGAGAACGAAGAAAATGAAAGGCTAGGGCATTATAGTATATCACAAATCAATATTGATTGGGAGAATATTTATTTCATAAAATATGGAATCAATATGTACATGAGAAATAAAACTATTTGAAAAACACTGCGCACTTCCAAGAACATTACCTTCTCAGGGGGAATGTAGCACTGACCATCTGGCTTAGCAGTTCTAGTGGCAAGGCGGGCCATGAGCATATTTCCAGCTATACCAGCACTTGCAGTGCAACCTGTAATATCAAGAATTTCTTTTCTAATTGTTGAAGCTAAAAGCTCAAGATTTCCCTCTTCAGAGTCCATGACATCTAAAAATGCTTCATCACAGCTGACTGCCTACATTCAGTAGCAATAGCAATATTAACAATAACACAGCAAAGTAGTCTGACATTGACAAGCCTTCAAGAATGACTTGAAGCAGACCTGTACTTTATTGCAGTGTTTGTGCAGAATGTTGTAAAATTGATCGGCTACCTGCAATGTCAAAGGTAAAACACCTTCAGGAAACAGCACGACAAGACACAACTACACACAAGCATGAGAACAAACAAATCCTCCATAGTCGTTTATAGCAATTTAAATGGGCAAATTTAATGATCGCTTCAAATGTTAGATTTCCAACCTAAATGTTTAAGCTGTTGGGAGGACGGCCCAACTAATATATCAATTCAAACATGACACACAATCCATGTGAGATACTCTGACGGCATACTTACTTCCTCATATGCTTCAAAGTTGTAGGGAACAATAACAAGATGAGGGCAAAGAGCCTTTGCATCTCTAACAAACATCCCAGCTTTAACTCCTGATAAATAAAATTGATGGATTGCTTGAATTTTCCAATGTAAATAGTTCAATCAACAAAGATATATATGGTTCAGCAAGACCAACCGTAATCTCGAGCTGGATAGTTTGCAGATGAGATTTCAGCAGTTCCTTTTGGATTGTCTGAATGGCATACAGCTACAGGTTTATTTTGTAATTCAGGATGGTTCCTGATTACCACGGACACAAAAAAGCAGTCCTGAAACAGCAGAATAGCATTTACATCATATAGGGGGTGTTTGGATTAGGTAAGATATCTAGCACTACTTTTGAAAATAATTTCACATTTTCTTTATTGTACTTAAATCAGAAGTTAAAAACAACCATAAATAAATTATCCATAATTAAAAGAAACAAGTAGATAAGAAGTTACTTCAAAATCTTTGATAATAGAGCTTACCATGTCAATGTGGATAATGGCAGTCTTTTGAGAATTAGCAAAAGCAGTTGCATTAGAAGCTGAGCATTTAGACCCAGTAGACATGCTGGGAAAACGCTTACGGTAACGGTTTCTCCAGGTTCCTATGAAGTGCAGCCTTGAATACTGCAGAACCAAAGCTTGGTAAGGATATGAATGTAGGAGGGCCACACTAGTATATTAAACAGGTACAGCTGGACTAACAGTTTCCAAATGGTACTGAAGTAGCATGAATAATAATCAGGAAAATCACTCGAAAAATTTGCAGCAGCAGAATCCATGTAAAATATTATTGATAATAATATTCTAGAACCAGTATCAGATTAAATTAACTGGGCTTCTGTTTATAAAAGTGATGTTGAACAACAGAGGATGTGAGCTAACACAAGGGAGAGGACCTTAATAGTGGAAAACATAGGGAACCACAAGAATGTAACTGATCGCTCAGCAGGAAGAATTAGACGGATATGAGCCAAGTCAATGACTAACCCTCAAATTAGTAGCTTTTAAAGCACATTCAAGCAACTGAACTTAGAATAACACATATCAAACATGTCAATGCCTCAAAAAGCAAAGTGTAGAACATGCCCTGTAATGCGCGCTCGCGCACACACACATACACATACATATATATGTATATGAACCAAACTACCAAGACATATTCAACTACACGTGTGCACAGGGTCGCATGTGACTAAAGAAAGTTATGCGTGCCAAAAATCTCAGTAAAACTGTTTTGTTAGCCTCTAATTCAAAAGTAATTGTTTTAAACCAGTAGTCACTTGAAGAAAAGAAAAAACATAATATGGCAACAAGAAATCATAATTTTTTACCATTCATCACCTTGAAATATTTCTCCACAAAATTTGGGTCCCCAAGAGTTGAATGACACTGATTGATAGACCCATTAACGGTACAGCTATAAGAATCTTTCGCATTTTGATCATCTAAGCAGTGGCTACTTAATGAACCAGAGGGCTTCTGTGGACTGGGTTGAAGTTCATTTTTCACACTATTCCCCTCTTCTGCATTACAATTACTTGGATTCACTATTTCTACATTACAATGCTGTCCACTACCACTACAAGGCTGATCCATCATAGTTGAGCTAGGACTCTCATGCATACATTCATCAGGTTCTCCCTTAAGTAGCCCTTCTTGATCCATGGATTTATCCACTTCAGAATAATTTGCATTTTCTGACGTGTCACCCCTTAATGTTGAATCCTCAAATTCAGGAATTACTTGGCACTTAGTACCACTCAAAGGATCCTCAGGTACTGTGCCATCCTTCTGAGCGAAGAATGCTGACAACTTTGGTTGATTATTAGCAACTTGATCAAGTTGGTAAGGAACCCCTGGAAGCAGCAAAAAAAGATCAATGGTGATGGAGAGATAACATAAATAATAAGTCCATCCATTTAAAATTGAAACTCCAGGAGAAGAGAAACTCAATGAAAGGATCTTCAGAATAGTGGCCAATAAAAAAATTCTCCACTCAACTTGTATTCTTTAAACTACTGAGAAGCAAGTAGTTTGAGTCTTCAAAGTACATTGACCAAGAAAGGATAATATACAGTTGGAACTTTAATATAGTTTAATCTTCTATCGTTTGCTACATCGTGATTTAATCATGTCATGTGCTAAGAGAAGTCCTGATCAGTAAAATGCATCAACTTACAACTCAAAAGTTTGTTAGAAACAACTGAGTCCAATATCCATGAAGGTTTCACCACTGGGAGCCCACCACTGAAGGACCTATATTTACATGTACCAATAAGTAGAATAAAAAAAACTGACTATCACCAAAAGTTTTATAACCTAGCAAGATGAAAACTACGATAGTAACTGGTAAGATAAGCAATATGAACCTAAGGTTCTTGAGTTTACTATCAGGAAGATTGCTACAGATGATATGGGTGACACGGCGCCTTGAAAAATAATTCTCAAATCGCCCACCGTACTTCGCCATGTAGCCTCGTAGTTCCTACAAAAATCTAGTATCAATGTCAAAACAAAACAAACAAAAAAATCTCCACTAAACAAGAAAATTAGGAGAAAGTAAAACCAAAAAGAATCACTTTCAAGTCTCACATTTTCCAACTCAATGTCCAATAATTTCATTGACTCATCTTAAATTGTTTTTCATTAACAAACACACAGATCTAACATCTAAAAACAAACCTGACTAGAAGGAATGGTGAAACCATCAACAAATATAGAAACCCCTTGAAATATAGGCTTTTCCCAATTCGACCCGCCATGAGAAAAAATTGAAGCATCCGCATTGAACTGGTTGTGAAGTTTCTGATTCTTCACATCCATATAACTACATTCAATTTTTCTCACATCAATGAAGAAAACAATTCAAACCAAAACCAAAAAATAACACACATATTTCTGATTTCCTTAGCAATTGAACAAAAAACAATCTCAATTCCAGTAGATGCTAGTGATGTATCGCATCTTCGTAGAAATGCTCAATTTAACGCAAATTTTCCAATTTATCACAAAATTAACAGAACCCCTGCCGAATTTGATAAATTTACCTTCCGAAATTGGAAAACGGTGAGCTGCGGAAGGAGGAGCGAGAGGTGGAGACGGAATTGGCGCCCCAGGCCATGCCTAGGGTTTTCTGGTTGCTCTTTTGCTTCTTATTGTTGCTACTACTGCTATTATTAGCGTTTGAGGAGATTGAATTGAAGCTTCTCTTCGATTTTTGACCCGAATTCGCTGAGTTGCGACTCATTTTGCAGGAAGAGTGGAGTGGAAGATTTGGTGGCGATGACAGTTTTTTTCTTTTTTTTAATTTCTTCTTACAGTTTGTTTCCAGATTTAAAAGAAGCGGCAAATAAAATGAACATTTTATAGGTCGGTCAGACAACCCGACCCATCTGGTCCGGTAAGGGTCGGACTATTTTTTTTTTTTAGTAATATGTACATAATTAACTGATATAATATTATATCAGTTGCACTAATAAGGTGGTGACAGGGACGGATCTAGAAATTTTGTCTTGTGGGGGCAAACTATAAGAATAATTTTTTCATCAAACTATTATGACAAAAAATAAAATCTTGTGGGGGCAATAATTTAATTTTATCAAACAATATAAGCAAATATAAGTGTTTTAGTGGATAAATACAAGGAATATAGAGAAAAAAAAAATTTGTGGGGGCAGCTGCCCCCAAACACACCCTAGTGCATCCGTCCCTGGACAGGATCCATCAGCAATGGCAAAAGAAAGAGTTCTAATGTGATCAGCAACAACCCTGTATGCCATATCAACATTGTCTACATAACCGCTAATTAAGGGTGGTGCAGTTGATTATTCTAGCTGTGTGAGTAGGATGAGGTTTTAGGATCGATTATATGGTGCAATAAAGATGATTTGGTTCGGCAAGCTTTTAACAATATAGCTTAGAATTTTTACTAAAAACTTAAAGAATTAAACAGTTGAATTGCTTATTTGGCTCTGCCTCTACTAAACTACGTAAAAACCTAAACCAATTGCTTTGGTGCACTTGATAGATAAGCCTAGGATAACATGAGCACATAATATGTTCCAACATATCAGCATCATTTTCATAAGAGGGGTGTTTAGATTATCTTCTCAAAAATATATTATAATGAGATAATTATAATAAAATGTTGTCGTTAAGCTGATTTTTAATATAATAAGTCGAATGTTTGGATAAAAATGTTTATAATCAGTATTGAGCTCTTTGGTAATAAAGAATGATAATTATTTTATAATATCAAAATGACTAAAAATGACAGTAAAAAACCATTCTTAAATAAAAAACTGAAAATCAACTGCCAAAAACAATCAATACTTGAATTGGAAAAAACTACACACCTTTTGTTAATCTGTTGCCAAAACAACGATAGCATCTTGAGCGAATGATTATAATCATCTTACCTCTTGGATAGCATCAAAGATAGGAATGAAAACATCAGTATCATAATCAGTGGCGGAGCTAGATCCTAGTCTAAAAGGGTGTTTGTCTAGGCTTATAAACTGGTCAAATAGGCTTATGAGCACTAAAATGGCTCTTTTTTTGAGTTACCTGTTGGTAAATTTAAAAATGCTTATAAGCTCATACTTATGAACCATAAAAAATAAGCTGAGGTACTCAACTTCTCATTTTTCAGCTAATAAGCACTAAAAAAAACATCAGTTTGATCATTAAAAAGTCATTTATGCCCTTATAGTTTTATATGAGAAAAATAAAGAAAAAATCATAATTTTGTTATTTGATATCCGATTTGTGTGATTTTCATGTCAATTTCGTAAAAAAAAAATCATTAAA
>JAYMSZ010001096.1:0-15591 GCA_036897665.1 Pelargonium citronellum | reverse complement strand
TTTCATAGGCGTGGGCCCACCCCAGACTCTTCCAAGCCCACTGTTTACCATATAATCTATCTTTGTTTTCCAAACCACAATTATATGGAATGAAGCTCAAAGGCCCACCATTGGAAATAGGAAAAGACAAAAAGTAGACTTGTGCTGATGGACATTCGAAACTTCTTTCTTTAGGGTCCAAATTCAGTACTTCTTATTCTTTAAGTTTTTTGTTTTGAATCCCAAATTTCTTTTTCATTCATTAACTTGCTTAAAATCTATTCACCTATTCTCAAACTCATACATAATTTATTGTGCAAATAAATAAATATGAATTAAAAACAAACTTTATTGTGTCAACAAATAAAATATTGATATAATATTATAAAGATGTCATGATACACAAAACACTAATATTAGCTATATGAGTTTTTAATTAAATAAAAGCCATTAATTTTCATTAACACAATATTAATGTAAAATTGATAAAGAAACCGAGAATATGTCATTATGTTGTGCTAAATATGATCTAATACAAATGCAAACTGCACTATTATTTTCTTCTTCAATTTTTTAAGTATTAAATAAATATAAACAGCGTTTCAAAAAAATATATATAAAGAGAAATAATATATACACACTAAATTTTATGATATTTTTCTTTCAATTTTTTATAGGATATTTTTATTATTTTAATAATATAATGTGCTTATTATTGTGCCACCTCTATGTATAAGTGCTGGCTCCGCCACTGCCTTTCTCCCTCCCTTCCCTATGAAGATAGTCATGGACTTGTTAGCTGTAAAATTAGACGAGTACAATGTCAGGATCTGAATGTCTCAACAAATGGACAACTTCATCTGTATGGACTTGAAACTGCCTGTTGCTTCTCTAAGCATCCATTTGTGTTGTGTGCTTGTCTATATGCTTATCTGATTGCATAGTTCATCTTTGTACATTAGATGGCTATGCTGGTGAATGGGTATGGTTGTAATCAAGATAAATCTTTTCCGCGTAAGCAACAAGCTTGCCGTTTTTGTCCTGTTGTGTTTAGAATGAAATGGTATTCTATTTTTTCTTGTTTCATAATTACATATTTATGATGGATGCTTTAAGTCATACTTTGACCATCTCCATGTTGAACACATATTCTTGTTTGTAATGTCAGTATCCACTATTGCATTGTAATCTGCTATTGATATGAGTTGTTCTTTTGTAGATGGAGAAGCTGGCAAGATCCCAATTTTTGAAGAAGAGAGATCCCAAGGACTGTGCACTTTTATATATAGCATTGAAAAGAATTCAAGTGTTGGCGGGCCTTTTCAAATTAAGCAAAGACGAAAGGGATAAGCCCTTGGTGGGGTTTCTTTCACGAAACTTTCAGGTATTGTATAAGTTATAGATTTGATATGTTGGTGATTGATTTCTTAATCTCTCGAAGATATTATTGTGAAAGGATAGCTTTTCTTAATCATTACTTCTAATAGAACCATTGAATTCCCTGCCATCTCTTCTCTTTGTTTCTTGGTGCTATGTTTAAAGAGTATTGAACCAATCATTTCAACCAAGCTTTACACGTGCACACTCGCACAAACACGTTAAAGTATTCCATATTGAGAGAATGTAAAGTTTGTGACCAATTGATATATTGGTTGTGTCCTCTTCCTAATAGTTTAGGCTTTTTGGGTTGGAGTAAGTTGAACATGTTATTTGAGTTGGTTTGGTTTGGGTGAGGAGGAATAGACATATATTATTTAGTATTTATTTTCCTTATTGTTTGCTTTAGATAGGATTATTATTTAGTATTTGTTTTCTTTGCTGTTTTGAAAGTAGTTATTTTTACTGATGTGGATAGGACTTGATTATATATAACACTGAATGTGTTAGATTTAAAACAATTTTATGATATTTGAAAATTTCAGTGAGAATTGCTCACCTTTTCTTTCTTCTCTTCTTTTCCTATTCTTATTCTTCCGTTATTCATCAGCATTTCTCCCATTTTGTCTAAAATTTATCTTTTTTTTCTTATTATTTTTGTTACATTTGATAATGGGTACATAAAATTGCTTGGACTTCCACTGCTAGAAAGAAGAATCTAGTTAGTAGGCTTTCACTTGCATCATTATATTCACTTTATATTTCACCAATGTGGGAGACTTTATCACCCACTTCAATCCCTCACGTACGAGACTCACATTTTTTTAATCTGTGGGCTCGACATGTGCACTATTGGGAGATTTTTTAAATTAGCGCCTCACTCTCATGTGTAGGTATTTTTCTTCTACACACGTGCCGATGCAAGCATGTCTATCTGCAAACAGGTCAGAGACCACATAGGGAGGCACCATAAACGGGGAACTTTGTGTTAAGGCCAAAACCAAAACCTGCTTTAATACCATGTTAAAGAATCAACTCAACTAGAATGTTAACTTGATAGTTGAAAGTCCAATTTAATTTTTATACCAACACGTCCCGTCACATGCAAGCCCATTATCGCTTTGCAAATAGGCCTAAACACCTATGCACGTGTCTTATTCTTGTCTTATGCTGAAATTTAATTTGGGTGGTGGCAGCGAGACTCGAATATTTCTCTATTTTCACACTTGTCCTTCATCGATTGCTATTAGAGCCAAAATTTTATAATTTTTTATTCCAAAATAAAACCTTAAATTGTCAGATTATTAAATAATATTCAAACAAAAACCACTTTGTGAACAATACCAAATCTATCATATAACTACACTAAAGCCAGAACCAGACTACCGGCGACTAACTCTGTCCGACCGCGACCAGAGTTACGGCCTCACAAGCCGGAGCCCCAAGCCCCCAAGCCGGAACCACTTTTGCCGTTCAATCGACTTATGTTCTGACTTGACATATTGAAGACCCATAATCTATGGGATCTTCAATATCTCAACACCCCCTTCTAACTCAAGGTGTTGCTAACTAGACATTTGAGTTTGTAAGGCCTAAATTAAGACAAAAAAAACGAGGCTGAAATGGAAAAGAAACAAAAACAAAGTGCAAGAACTCATAGAATCTGACCGACAAATCTGATATGCAATGCGTAAAGGCGTCATCCTTTGTTTACCAATTCTTATTTTGTCATTTTTTTTCTTTCCTTCATCTCATTTCTACTGTTCCTTGCTTAAGTATTGCACCTTTCGCACACTTCTCTTCTTGAATTGTGATATATTTGTGGCTTTTAGTTTTTAGCTTTATGATTTGCATCATATTTAATTCTAGTGTATATTAACCATAGCAATTTTATATTATCTGGGCAATCATCTTACTTATCCCTTTTTTAGATGTTTAGACCATAGCCTAAAGTCAAATCTCCTAATTTTGAATCCTGTCAATCCTACTTTGATGTCAATACATTATATTGTGGAGATTCAGTTCTAAGCTTAATAGAATTAGGGAAGGTGTTAGTGAAACTAGGAAACATATTGTATTTAAGAAAATTTAGTTTAATTTTCTAGTCTAGCTTATTTCTTATTTCTAGTCTTAATCTCCTATATAAAGGAGTCTCTCTTGTACTAGTTATTGCAAGCTATTCACATCAATAAAAATAAGCTTCACATATATGAACCATAGTAAGTGTAGGAAACCAGTGATAAAGAATCAAAGTCTACTGTCTATGGATGTTGCACATTCTATTAGGTCGACCTTGACTTTGTGATATAGATGTGACACACCATGTTAGGTAAAATACTTACTGATTTAAGTATAACAGGAAGACTACGGTCCCTAAAAAACAAACTTTAGGTCCCAAGAAGAGAAATAATCACATATTGGCCCCTAAATCATTCGAGAAAAGATTCTTGAACTTCATGAGAAAAACAACAATTGTATATTGACTCCTAGATCTTTTGAGAGAGAGTAACCTAATGAATTATTAATCTTAGCCATCGTGATTTGATATTACCTATTGTAGTGTTTTCTTCCACTCAAACTGTTCTTGATTATCGTTACAACTCTTTCGATATAATTTCCCAAGATACCCATACTTTTGCGCATCTTAAACTTTTTCCTCCATATATCCTTAATCCTTAATGATTGAAAACGGGTCACTTGTTGTCTGTCCTCCACCTTATAGGTTAAGCTTTTGGATTGGAAATTTTCTCAACAATATATATTGAACTTTTAATTTGAGTTATATCCTCATGAAAAATTGTAAAATATTCTGCCCTCCTGGCCCCATCGTACACTACACTATTTTGTCATTGAGCATGTGAGTGGTTATTCATCCCTTCTTCCATGTTCAATTTTAATGTACATTTACACCATTCACTTTACAGGAGGAGAAAAATAAGGCAGCAGCTTTGAAAAATGCTTACGTCTTAATGGGGAGACATCAGTTGGAGTTGGCTATTGCTTTCTTTCTGCTTGGAGGTGATACTTCTTCTGCAATCACTGTCTGTGCAAAGAACCTTGGAGATGAACAGCTTGCTCTAGTAATTTGTCGGCTTGTTGAGGGACAAGGAGGACCATTAGAGAGTCAACTAATAACAAAGTATATACTTCCGTCTGCACATGAAAAACACGACTACTGGCTCGCAAGCCTTATGGAGGTGCGTGGAATAATGATTTTTAAGCTTGATAGGTTACTGATGCACGCCTGTGATGTCTATCTTGTTTGGGGGATTTTTTTTTTAACTTAGAATTACCCTATTTGATATGCAGTGGGAACTCGGAAATTATTCTCAATCTTTTGTGAGCATGCTTGGTTTCCAGATGAATTCAGTGACTGACAATTTCATTTTTTCATCCAATCAAGTCGCCTTTTTGGATCCAAGTATTGGTTTATATTGTCAAACTCTAGCAGCACAAAATAGCATGAGAAATGCTGTAGGGGAACAAAATGCTACAATTCTTGGAAGATGGGCTACTTTGATGACTGCTACTGCCTTAAATAGATGTGGGCTCCCTGTAAGTTTATTTTATGATTTATGCTATTATGATTCCTGTTTAGAATAAAATGTTTTGATTTGTGCTTTACTTTGAGTATTTTGTCAACAAAAGATTGAGACACTTGATTCCTCGTGCAAACAAGCCTACTCAAGCTGGTCTTTCTTCAAAAATAGAGATGCCATGCACATCAATGAAATTTCTGTGGAGAACCATTCTGATCAGTCTTAGAAATAGGCCTTGCTAAAAAGTGTTTCCATTGCATCACCTTGTTGTTCCTTCTCCCGGAAGCCACCACATGAAAGTATTTAGAGTTCGAATCACTCTCCTCAACCAAAAAACCTTTGCACGCTATTGCCAATAAGACTCCTATTGTCGGATAGCCCGAAAATAAGCTACCCGAGCCTCCTCCACGCCAAACCTATCCACTCCCCCTTCCAACCAACTCATCTCCTTCAATCTGCCACTGGCGGCCTGGAGCCGTCTTATGAGTAGCTGCACTTTTCGGTCTCCCTAATCCTTCAAAGCCTGCCGGCAAGACCGAACTTTGCCCTCATTCTGAATTACATAGCTACTCTTTTATGGTCAAAGGAGTCTACTCAATCTCAACCTGGAGCCTTCTATCAACATCTAAATCAGGGTATTTTGTCATTGGACATGTGAAAGACATTAGTGACTTGTCTCTCACAGTTATTATTGAATATGTGCGCTTATCTTAAAATAATATCATAAGGTTTTGCACGAGCAAGAATAGATTTGTCAACTAGTTTTAAGCATAAGCCTTTTGAAGGATAGAGTGAAATATATAGTGGAATCATGGAAGAGCAAGAAAACGAGGTGACTTCTAACCATGAAGGCACGACAGCCACCTGGTACTTAGGGAACACGACTACCCACTCCGGCGTAGCCATAGCTCGATCAATTTTCTCCTCTATACAAACTCTGCCCCTGTGCCAAGTGAAATCCGCCCTCTCTGTGTTTAGATCCATGAGACGATATCATCCACTGCAACATTAAAACCCTAAATTAACCAACTGTTTTGAGGGTTTCCTCCCCGTTTTTTGGAAGCGTATAACTCATCGTCGAATCTCCCACACATAGCCACATGATAGGCAATTTTGAAGACAACCCCCTGTAGCTTATCCCATGATACAGAACGTCTCTACTTGTAGCTTGTAGAGTGAAGTTTAGCTTGTCTAAGTTACGTGTACTTCCTAAATTTTCTAATAATAGTTTGTATATGTTACATTTACTTTCTAATAGTGACTAATATTTGTCTTACTTGTTGTTAGCTTGAATCTCTGGAGTGCCGTGCTTCTTCTCTGAGCATTATTGGAGGTACTGAACAAGAGAGTTCACATGATTTTAGACATTTCGGAAATCTGCGTCAAGTTCTAAAGCCATCTTCAAGTGACACATTTAACTGGCTGTTCGGTGATGTCGCTATGCATTTGGAGTCTCATGCGAAACTAGATTTGGCACTTCAGTACTTCTCAAAATTGATGAAAGAGCATCCAAGTTGGCCTGACATTACTGTAGGAAGGGTTGGATTTAGTGCACGTTCTAAGCAGTATGAAGTTAGCCAATATAAAATGTTACTTGATAATTTTCAACATAAATTCCACACTGGCCTTGAAAAATTCGAAACAAAATTTTCAGTATTCCCCGCCAGTCTTATCAGCTCGGTAAGTTAAAGACATTGTGCTGTGCTTCTAATTAAAAAAAAATCCTGATGCTTTTCAATTTATATAGTCCCAGATCAAGTGATTTGTTTTGCCTTGTTCCACAGGTTATACTCTTGTTGTGCAATAACGGGTTATTGTTTATTGGGTCTGATCTAATAAGTGGATATACTTCTCAAGATCTTTTGCATGATGAGAGCCATGCAGGCAGGTATCCCTTGTATCCCCTTCTGTGTAACCTACTTTTGACTGTTGCTGAAGAAGTCTCTTCCCTATGTTCCCGGTATGTTACTTCCTGTGGTGCAAATTGCTCTCAGCCAAACGCAAATCATATTGAGAATGATGTGTCTGCAGAAATTATATCTAGGGGATTAGATTCTGTGGGATACAGCATTAGGGGTCTCATGATGTCAATTTGGGACTTAAGAGCAGCTTTAAAGATTTTTGCCGGTTCCTTGGATGAAGATCTCACTTTTGGACCCCTTACTATTCTTGATTTATATGAATATTATGTACACTTTGCATCTGCTTGGGTCCAAAAGAATTCGAAAGTTCTCATTATGATGGTGCAACCAATTTTGATTACTTGCACCAATGGGCATACTCCTTATGAACTTGATATGGGAAGCATGAAGAAAATCCTTCATCAGATTTCAGAGCTGGCTGCTCATACTGTAGCAAATGAGGAAATAGGTGTGGGCCTTAACGTTGCTAAATGTTTGCAAGAGAAGCAAGGTGGAGATTTGTCACGTACCTTGTATACCATTCCAGAAGATGAGAGATGGCAAATTATTGGGGTTTGTTTGTGGCAGCACATGTCCAATTTTATGGAACATAAATTAAAGTTGGTCTTTGATAAATTTGAAGATGATTCCTTTCCTGGTGTTTCGCTTAGCAGTCTTTCCTCCTTGGCATCTAATTTAACAAATTTTGGGTCTGCTGGGGATACTTTAACTGAACAGATTAAGCTGGTGTCTTTGAAGTTGGCTAAACCTTTGAGTATCACCCTTTCCCACATTTCATCACATAACATAAAACTGCTTGCATCATTACTGTGGCAGAAAGCAGAGAATAGGCTACACATAGCTACTCTTTTATGGTTAAAGGAGTCTACTCAATCTCAACCTGGAACCTTCTATCAGCATTTAAATCAGGGTATTTTGTCATTGGAAATGATGAGAGACAAAGATGACTTGTCAGTCACTGAGTTATTATGGAATATGTGCGCCGATCCTAAAATAGTATTTGAAGGTTTTGCACAAGCAAAAATAGATTTGTCAACTAGTTTTAAGCATAAGCCTTCTGAAGGATGGAGTGAAATATATAGAGGGATCATGGAAGAGCATGAAAACGAGCTGACTTCTAACCGTGAAGGTACTCTTGGCAGTAGTCCTTCCAGTGGTGAAGCTGATTCCCCATCAAAGGCTCTCTTTAGGAATGGCCATACTTTCTTAAGTTCTTGGCAGAAAGATACAACTCTTACAAAGGAGGTTAAGACTTTCCAAAACCCTAAAGAAGTATACAAGAGAAATGGAGAGCTTTTGGAGGTTACATTATCCTGTCTCATCTTGCTATCTTATGTGTCTTCAGTTCAAATAGTTTTTCATAACAGTAATGCATGAATTTAGAGCTGTAAATGAGTCAAGACTTTAACAAGCTTCTCAAGCTCCGCTCGAGCTTGAGCCGAAGTCGTTCCTAGGTTTTGGCTTGTTTTATAAATGAGCCAAACTCTTTGAGACTTGATAAACTTGTGAGCTGGTTCTTTTATTATTATTTGACAAATATATATTATAGTTAATATGATTTAGCATACATATTTTCTTACCTACATCTATTTTAGGCTTGATTCGCCTTGATTGCACCTCAGCATAACCCTAGTTCTCAATCAGCTGGAAACAGCATCTATGATTCGGAAAACCAAATCTTGAGGTTTTATTCATTTGTGGAAAAGAACTTCCAGTCTGTTTCATGGAAATAAATTCCAATCAGAAAATATTGCAGAGATGATTTTTTGGTATTTGATTGACTTTCTAAAACATTTGTTTTATGAGTAAAAATAACTTCTTTTCAATAGGAAGTTGTTTTCTCATGACAACAATGGATGTCCTGCACAGTAAACAAATGTTTTCTGTTGACTATTTGCTTTGATGCATGAAAAACAAAAAAAATCAGATAACATTATACTTGGTCTTAATGTTAACCATACCTTCTATATTGAGCAGGCTATATGTATCAACTCCATTGATCAACAACAAGCTGCTCTTGCTACCAATCGTAAGGTTAGCACTTTTTGCAGAAGTTAGGTTATTTTCTAAAGTATCTGATGTGATGTATAATGGTAGAAGTTTCTTCTTTACAAGATAAATTGCTCCATGATCATTTGTGTGTAAAGTATGGAATATGTATATGTATGTATATTTTCATTTTCCTTAGTTCCATTGTAGACTCGGTTTCATACAGAAAATATCCATTTCGATCACATTGAGTGGTGCATTTTCAATTACTTGCCATATATGGGGCAGTTAACTGACACATTTAACTTATGTGGATACTTGACATGACAAACTAAGAGTGTAGGATCTGTCAAGCACACAAGAACAATTGTTAAATCATTTTAGATGACAAGTTTTAGGTTATAAGATCAATGCAATTATGGACTTTATTGAAATTTTCTTTTTGCCTACTTTCTTGAGCCTGCATTATTTTATTTTTCACTAGTACAGAAATTTATCACATAAGCTGACAGCTCTTATTCTCTTAATGCTATGCTCTATCTAATTTAGGGAATAGTTTTCTTTAATTGGGAAGATGGGATGCCGTTTAGAGATCAATCAGACTACATCTGGTCAGAGGCTGATTGGCCACAGAATGGATGGGCTGGTTCTGAATCAACACCAGTTCCAACATTTGTCTCTCCTGGTGTTGGTCTTGGGAGCAAGAAAGGGGCACACCTTGGATTGGGTGGAGCAACAGTTGGTGTGGGCCTTGGTATGCCTGGTTATGCTGGTATGGGAACCTCTGTTTTAGGATGGGGTGTTCAGGAAGAGTTTGAAGATTTTTCTGATCCAGCACCTACCATAGAAAATATCAGCACAAGGGCTTTATACAGTCATCCATCTAGGCCATTTTTCTTGGTTGGTTCTAGCAATACACACATCTACTTATGGGAGGTATGATTCCATGACAGCATAACTTATAATTCTATAGCCTAATTTGAAAGTAAACTATTTTTCAACTCTGGTTTGGGCTGCCCCTGAGGGTATGACTGAGCTCAATACAAACCCACAACCCAAATCATTTGATTTATTTATGTAGAACTGAAATAAGTCAGCCAACCTGAAATGTTTTTCTGTAAACGCTGAAATTGAGAGATAATACCTTCACAAAAGGTACAAGGTATAAGATCTAAATCCTATATGATAAACATTTGGTAAAAATATAATGCAATGATTGAGCTTTCTATTCTATAGGGTTAAGCTCATACCATACTGAAGATATTTTACATTTGATCCAAACTCGCACGATACACCTTTCCAAGTACTGTTGATATTATATGTTGCAGGAATAGGAAACAGGGATCCAGTGATTTGAATAATATTTATTCTTTGAGTTTTTTTTTATCGGCAATACCAACATCATGAAGGGAGGTTCGAACATGAGACCTCGAGGTATCCAAGGACCTTAATCTGCTTGACCCAAAGGGTGTTGGTCTTTGAGCTTGTTTTGGTATTAGTTTTCTTCCATTCGACCGTCAATTCCTAAAAAGCACTAGAAATTAATACTTTAGTTGTCTTATGAGGATAATAGTGATTATGCATTCCTGCTAAATCTTCTGAATGCTGGGAAACCTGTGGAAGGATCTAAAGTATTAATGTCCTATCAGAGCAATTAATATTTGTTATTTCTTTCTATGTTGCCCTGTACAATACATGGCTGATATGAAATGTATTATGTGCAGTTTGGTAAGAATAGAGCTACTGCAACATATGGTGTGTTACCTGCTGCAAATGTCCCTCCACCATATGCTCTTGCATCAATATCTGCCTTGCAGTTTGATCATTGTGGACACAGATTTGCTACTGCTGCATTAGATGGAACGGTGTGCACGTGGCAGCTAGAGGTGGGCGGAAGGAGTAATATCCGCCCAACAGAATCATCTCTCTGCTTTAACAGCCATGCTTCGTATGTATATATATATCATATAAACTTTGAGTAACTATAATTTGTTAAATTTCAATAATAGGCTACATATAATGACTTGAGCTTCCACTACTAAAAGGTCAACCTTGTTAGTAAGGTTTTACTTGCATCATTATATTTAGCCACTTCACTTTATATTTTTTCAATGTAGTACAATTACCCACTTCAACATAATCATTGTCTGATTTGGTCTTGTGATATTGTTACAGAGATGTTGCTTATATTACTTCTAGTGGATCAATCATTGCTGCTTCTGGGTATAGTTCCAATGGTGTTAATGTGGTTATATGGGATACTTTGGCTCCACCTTCTACCTCTCGAGCTTCCATTATTTGTCACGAAGGTTTTCTTCTTCAAAATCTGAACCTTATAGTTAAAACTGGATTCCTGTTTCTATGTTTGTCTTTATTTTATGAAGTGCAGAAGGGCAAATGTAGAGACACTGTCTGCACTATTAGCTTAAGTGGCCTGTCTGATGGTAGTGTCTAGTTCATATGGGTGGTGGAGGGTTCTTGGTGCTACTATGATTGGTAGTGGTTCTAAACATATAATTGTTACTCCCTCCGTCCCAAAATAAGTGTCCAGTTTACTTGCATTTTTGTACCAAAATAAGTGTTTGTTTCCTTTTTAGGAATTTAGTTATGCGCGAATTATGAGTAGTGTCCCTATAATAAATTAGCTAGTATCCATCATGTTTGTTACAACATATGTGCACGGGGATAGAAAAGGAAATATTCAACAAACTAATTTATCATAATTTTTCTCAAATTAGAAAGTATTACTCTTATTTTGGGATGAGGGAGTAATAAAAATGAGAGAAAAAAATCAGTTTGAAATGTAGGAGTTAAGTGTTTGATTCTAAAATATTATACAGTAAACTTGAAGTGAAGTAACTTGAATAACTGCAAATGTCTTGTTCTATATGACTTATGCTGTAGTTGGCAACTATGGCGTTTGTGGTTACTGCATCATAACTGTTAGAGAATAAATCTGTATCAATTATAATTAATATAGATTTTTAATTATATTAATATTCATGATCTCCTCTATTATAATCTTTTCGTTATTCACTTTCCTTCGTAGTTTGACTGTCAATGATAGGTAATTGTGAATTACAATTGCAAAACTTACCCATATGATAGGGTTATGACTGTTTGTTATCATTTGTGAAGGTGGTGCACGCTCTCTTTCTGTGTTCGATAATGACATAGGAAGTGGTTCTGTTTCTCCTCTTATTTTGTCTGGTGGTAAAGGTGGTGATGTCGGACTTCATGACTTCCGGTACATAGCTACAGGAAGGACTAAAAGACACAAGTACTCTGGCAATGGTGAACAAGGCAACAATCTGTCTTCATCCACTGACCTGCAGGCTGGGACTACTAACAGACCGGGGGATCAGAATCCAAATGGTATGCTTTGGTATATACCAAAGGCGCACTCAGGTACACTAATGTTAACTTTGATACATTGTTTACTTATAAGATTGATTCAATTTCTAATGTTATAAACAACTCAACTGTGAAGGGAGTGTCACCAAGATATCTACAATCCCAAATACCAGCCTGTTCTTAACTGGAAGCAAAGATGGAGATGTCAAACTTTGGGATGCCAAAAAATCTAAATTAGTATATCATTGGCCAAAACTGCACGAGAGACACACATTTCTGCAACCAAGTTCCCGGGGCTTTGGAGGAGTTGTTCGGGTACTCTTTTGAATCAGTTTCAAACTACGACTTAATATAGTGAAATTGAATTTGGTTTTGTTGATAGCAAATATTGATTTAAACTATGCACTGAAGCATATCACATTCCATTGTCACAGGCTGCTGTCACCGATATCCAAGTTCTTTCACATGGCTTTCTTACGTGTGGCGGGGATGGCTATGTAAAGCTGATTCAGCTCAAAGATTAGGTACTAGTGACATCAAGATTTGAAGCCAACTCTTACTGAAGCCCACAGGAAACTTTGAATCCTGTCCGGACCCAATGATCAACTCTACAAAACTGGTGCCCTTGCTTACATTTACCTACTCTTTAGCTCCTCGTTCATTTCCAAGGTTACGTGCATCTTACACTAGACTATCTGTTTCTCGAGGGGTTGTTAAAGGGTAGGGAAATTTTGAAATGCTGTTTCTCGTTTACCCTTTTTACCACACGAGTGTTTTGCCAACAAAATGCTAAGTCGGGCAGGCCTCCATCCAATAGCTTTCCTGATTTACCGATCTGAATATGGAGGTCTCCTGGTAGAGCTTCATGAGTTTTACTCGTATATGTTATCAGAAGACATCAGAACAAAAGCTTCAACTATCTTTTGGTGGAGGCTCGCACTGATGAATCTGCCAACCTTTGTATACTTGTTTATAATTCCAGTTCTATTCTAAGCGCAAGTATAGAAAATAAAGCCTTGTTTCGAATCAGATAGATGTGTTAACGAAGTTGAGAGATGTGTACATCTTGTAACCAAAGATTTTGTAATACAACCGGTGATCCATAATTTTCTGTGTATCAAGACATGTTGGGTCAAGCGGTTGATGCGATTTGGATTTTCTTTGAGGTTGCACAAGTGATGCTCCCACTAAGGGTCGAGAAACACAAGCCTTTGTAGGTCTATTGCCTTGTCGCTTATAAAAAAAATTAAAAAGAATTTCTGTGTCCAATTTTTACAGCACAAGTTTACATGGCCCGATTTGGTACAATTCAGCTGAGTGTGGTTGTGGCTCATTGTTCATCTGAACCGACTTGTGGATACACAATTCTGCTCGCCATACACCAAGTTTCACACGTATTCTAGATAATATTTATGCAACAAAAAAGTAAAAATTTAATCCCTATTCACCCAAATGTAAAATTAAATAATAACTTAATAATTAGTATAGTCAACATAATATGTACGCACGACAAAAAATTACAACTCAACCAATTTTACAAGCACAATACAATAATTTCAGTTCAACAAATTTTATTAATTGTAATTCAAATTATACTACATCTCATACTAAATGTTTTTATAATAACGCATGTTGCACTTACACGTTGAATAATAAAAAGAATATTATGCATCATTTTGTATATTGCTACACTTTTATTGTTTACTATTGTGGATGACTTGGCTATTCATGTGCACCTTTACCTTGAACATGTGGTGATTTATCCTTTATATTACCTCCATCCTATAATAAATGTCTTTTATAACAATTAAATTTTGTTTCAAAAAATATCATTCTACTATTTGTAGACAAAAAATTACTCTACTTTTCAACTATGTAATTGTTTATATTCTCAAATCTCATGTACAATATTAATCTTTAATCTTAGCAATAATGAATTAACGCACAAACTATTATGTAAGGTTTTTTTTTTTGAAACCAAAGGAATAATTTATTAATCCACAGAAATACTCAAATCTCGGACTACAGCCGGAGGACTTTCCGGGATAACCCAGGCACATCGATCAGACACAGAATTAGAAGCCCTAACTAGCTCATGAGCTACTACATTCGCAGACCGAAACATAAAGGAGAAAGAGATATTCTCGAAACTACCCGATAACTTAATACAATCATTTATAACTAAACCATAAATACCGTTAAATTCGGATCCTGTTTCGAGATCCGAAATAACACTTTGAGAGTCGCTTTCCACTATCAAGTTCCGCCAGCCCAAGTTTTTAATCCATGACAGAGCCTCACAGATGGCAATGGCCTCCACCATCGACGAGGATCGAGCTTCACCTGACCATTGCCGGCAACCTCCGCCCAACCAATGACCAGAGCTGTCCCTGAGAATCCAGCCTGCTCCATAACCATGAGAGCCAAAAACAGCTCCATCCACATTGAGTTTAACGAAACCTGTGTCCGGTCTGCTCCATTTTTCCGCAGCACCAGGTCTTCTCGAAACAGGTGCTCGAATGCCGGATTTTTCCTCAACTGAACTAGCAATCATCCATCCCAATCTCGTTTCGTCAGCTGTCTTGAGAACGACATCAGGAAGCTGAACCTGTTTCTCCCATACTGCAAGGTTTCTGCGTCTCCATAAACTCCATCCAACATATAGAGATTTCGGCTGGGTATCGCCGGTGACAGAACCCTCCACAAATTTGAACCATTCCCAAATTGTGGTGCAGCTGCGAGTCCCTCCTGCCAAGCCAATTCTATTCCATACGTCCAAAGCTGCATCACAGCGCAGCAAACAGTGCTCAACCGATTCGGTTACCAGACCACAGACAGGGCATACATCGTCAACATCTACGCCTTTATGAATTAATCGGGACATGACAGGGAGGCAATTTGTTAGAGCTTTCCACCAGAAAATTTTCACCTTGGGTTGAACACAAGAATTCCATAAGAATTTCCAAAGCCTCTGAGTTTCCCCTTCAACTGAAATTGGTTTCAGATGCTTGTAGGCACTCCGAACAGAGTAGTTGCCTTTATCTTCCCATAACCAATATAAGCGATCCTGCTGGTGAGTATAGCAAAGGGGAATTTGAAGAATCTCCAGGCGAGTTGGGTCCGGAAACATGGCTCTAAGACGAGGCTCATTCCACTCTCCTCCACCTCGAACTATTAACTCTGAAACTGTAGCATTGGAATTCAGAATTCTCGGAGTACAGTTGATGATCTCACCACTACTAAGCCAACGGTCATGAAAAATGCGAAGAGAATTACCATCTCCAATCCGCCATCTACATCCTGATTTAAGCAAAGGAAGTGCTTCATGAATTGATCTCCATGTGTAGCTTGGATTGGGGCCTAGAGAGGCATCTAAAAAGGATGTGTGCGGAAAATATCGTCCCTTGAAAACCCGACCAAAAAGGGAGTTG
>JAYMSZ010001095.1:0-15592 GCA_036897665.1 Pelargonium citronellum | reverse complement strand
CAGAGAAACATATTATCTTTTCGCATATCTAATTGCTTTTAAAGTTGGTGTTGATTCTTCCCGTAGCTACTGCAAGTGTGGAGAGAGTGTTCTCAGCTGTGAATATTGTGAAAAATAGATTAAGAAATAGTATGAGTGATCAAATAATGAATGATTGCTTAGTCACCTACATATAGAAAGATGTTTTCTTACAAACTAGTGATATCAATATTTTGGACTGTTTTCAAGGTATGAAAACTCGTAGACAACAATTGTAACTATTATTTACTAATGAATTATTATTTTAAGTATATAAATTTGTCATTGAGCATTTTTTTTTCTTGAAGAATTTTTTTTGACCCCATATTTTATAAATCCTGGTTCCGCCCCTGGTTTCTTGATCCAATTTCAGAGAGATTCTTTAATTATTTCTACTAGCTCATCTTATCCAATATTTATTCTTTAATATATATTACATATGGATCAAATATTTATACTTCAATATTTGTACCTCAACAAAAGGTTAAGGAATATATAACCAAAGTACAACATAGATCATGCATGGCATCACCTTCTTTGCACCATATTTACACTCTTCACATGACTTCATTCACTTCAATTTATGAGGCACACTCTTAATTGGAATGTTATGGGCTATGCTCTCAAAGTCAATCAAAGTACATTTACCAAACCTTTACTTCTATCTTGCCTTGTTGAGGAGGTAATACTATTTTCAATAAAAATAAATGACAACAATAATTATAATAATATTGACTACCATTTTACAATGTTCTAACTAAATTTAAGTTAATTTTTTTGCGTAAAGAAATAAATCAAGACATTCATTTTAAGACAACAATTATAATATTGACTACAATTTTCCAATGTTCTAACTAAGATTAATTTTTTTATCAGAAAAAAAAACTAAGATTAATTTATTATTTTTTTCGCAAAGAAATAAATCAAAACACTCACTTTAAAACAAATAAAATCATATTAATTTTTCTTGTGAACGAATAAACTCTAAATAAATGACATATAAAAGTTAAATTTCATATTGCATACTTGATGTCTTACAATATTATACATGATTTCTAGAAAATAAAAACAATTAATTCGTCATAAAAGTAACAAGTTTAATTAACTAGTTATTTGGCTTATGATGAGACAACAATGAGATTGTGACATGCCATTAAAAAGTTATATTAGTGGACGGCTCAGCTCCGACAAATTTATTAGGACATATATGAGTGACATTTTAATGAAGTTTTATACTATGATTAGTTTGACTTTAACCTGATCGAAAGAATAAAACAATTTTTGAATGTTGTCTCCTACTTTTTTTATCTCACAAACTTCTATGAACTTGTGTGTATTTATAGTTCATACACACCAACAATTCTTGAATGTTCTCTCTTACTTCTTTATTATCTCATGAACTTCTTTGAACATATATGTGAAGATCTCTATATTCTCTCCTACTTCTTTATCTCATAAACTTCTTGGAACTCTCTCTCACTCTCTCTCTCTCTCTGCATAGATGACCACACCTGAAGTCTCATCTTCTCCATTATCATTGGAAAGCTCCTCCCAAACAAGTCCAAGCAACAATATTCAATTGGTTTCAAAATCAGCATCTGATAGGCTTCTTGGCAAGTTCTTTGATGCTTCGCAATTCGACTTTGATTACGAGCAGAGCAGCTTGTGGTCTCCTCTCATACCAAGAATGGCCTTCTTGGCCTCTACATCAAAGCCCAAGAATGCAAAGAAACTATGGAGAGGCATTGATTGCTTCAATATTATTGTAGGTCTATAATTGAATATTAATTATATGATTTTGTGTTTCCTTTGAAATGACCTGTTTTTGCAATATTAGTTAGATTTGAACAAGATGCATGACAATGACATGGTTGCTTTATGGTTTCTCTATTTTTGCAGGCTTTTTGGTGCTCATGAAATGAAAGGCAAAATCTTGGCTAATTTGGGACCACCCTTCACCACATTCATTGTCTCCTAATTAAACAATGTCTTGTGTAATCTTCTTATCTCAATGTTTATTATTATCATTTTACTCCTTTTATTGTTGTTTTTGGGTCAACAAGTTTGTAATTATAAATCAATTTTAGTGTTTCATGTTAAAGGGAGTACGAATTTATAAATATATGTAATTGTATTAGAAAAATTTAAAACCATTTAATGCACCTAAACATTTTCTCTTTATACACTCGTATGCTCGTGTTATAGCTTAAAACCAACGCCCCGCGAGCCACTTAGTCAATGTTGAAAAGACATAACCTGATCTGAAAGACATTCAAGTTGCAAATAACGAGCAACGGGTTGGGTTTTCATGTGCGATGCGAGGGTTTGTCTTGCCCAACTCACTATCTACTCAAGAAAATTCGAACAGGAAACTTGTCAGATCTGTAAACTTGCAAAAATATGGACAAATTATGTGTGTCAACTTCATGTCCAAATTGCTAGCTCTTTTAGTAATTCATAGATAACTAACCAACCAAAAACTAATTGGACATCAAATTTCTTTTTCTATAAGCCATCATAAATTTGAAAGAATGCAAATGATTTGAATCATTTTGAAAAGTTTCTGATAAAGCTTGAAATGGAATAAAGGCAGTACATTACAAAGACCCATCATAGGAGAATTAAAAACATGCTAGCCAATCTGCATACAGAATTTCAGTCTGCAATAAGGTCAGACTCACAAAGTTGCTTTTCTCTGTAAAATACATAACATTTCAATTAAAGATCCAATGTCTTCTTAATGTTCTTTTTGTCTACTTGTAACTTGAATTAGATTCCCTCTCCACACCAACTTCCCTATTTTCTTTTCTGAGATTCTTTCTACAAAATAGTACAATTAAGCAAGAGGAGAGATTCATCTCAACCTGATAAATAATTCAGAAAAAATATAAAATTTTACAAAACTTCCATTACAGAATCTCTGATCCCACATACCACCAGTTTATGTACAATCATTTTCTTCCTCAAAATTGCAGCCTCCCTCTCGCACTCACGATGCTGCACGTCCTTCTCCTTTAGGCATCTTCTTGGATGTTGCTGTCACATTAACATAACAAAGTGATTAGTGCAGTTTAATAATAAAGCTCGGATAATTGCTAACCATAAAACATGGAATGATCTTAAATAGGAAGATTCTTTGCCACAACAAAGTTCTTTTCAGTGAACGCTTCAATGATTCAGTATAGGAGTTTATCGAGCTGGTTATGTCTCTCTTTCTGGGAAAACGCATCTAAACTTACTTCTAATCAAGAATATGCATGCAACAAAAATACAAGCTATCAATAATGTTCAGGAGATATTATTTACTTGGTGATCACTAGAATGAAAGTGGCAGCTCAAGTTGAAAGGATAATGGTTGATGAAAAAATATTCAGACAAACTTAACCATCTTTGTCCATGAAGCACGGACACGATTCGTGCTGATTCTTTCAAAATATGTGCCGAATAAGCGTATTTGGTTTAAATAAAAAAGAAATCAAGATTTGTTTACAGATTGGTGCCGATTCACATTCTTACATGCGGTTCTGCTTTGGGATGGTAATGTTTATTGTTTTGGTCATTATTACACTCTAAATGATTAAAACTACATACTCATATAATATACTACATATAAAAATTAACATATCCTATTTTTATTTTATTTTAAATTGCTAATAACGTATCCGAATCGCATTGCGTCCAAATTGGTGCTCCTGCTTTTTGTGGCCAAGAGCAAACACCAGAAGCCCCTTCACACAGATAGTTTCTTTTGTTAAGGAAGTGTCCATTGTAGTTAATTGGGTAATAGGGTTTTATTAATTTTATCCGACTATAATATTAGAGGTACATTGATATTCTCTGAGCATGGATGGAATTAGGTCTATAGTCATATTTAGGTGTGTGTGTGTGTGTGTGTGAGAGAGAGAGAGAGAGAGAGAGAGCATACTATCTTCAACATCCTTCAACTGGTAATAGTGAGGGGCTATCTCCACCAGCCAGTCTGGTTTTAGCTCAGTAACCTGAAATTTAACATCCAAGTGTTATCTATGACCACAAATCTGGAAAGTGACTCGTACACAACTAAATGTCATGGTAGAGTGATAATTACTTGTCTCATATACTCTTTCGTTGTAAGGACAAGCTCGTGGTACACAACCCATCTCGGGAGCACCTGAAGAGCCGTAACAAAATTAAATAAACATATATGCTGCATTCTATGCATCTAAGAGCAAAAATGTGTGTGCAGATGATATGATGAACAGAAGTGGACAAATGTTACAATTTAGCCATCGAGAATACAAGCATATCTTACCTGTGCTAACCCTGAGCTAGGGTGTATATGAACAGTCTGGGGATGTTTGACCGTCCGGTATGATCCATTCTTCTGCAACTTTGCAGAATGAGGGAAAAATCCTGATGAACACAATCAGATTTGAACTCAACACCATTGATAATCGAACATTCAAATTGATATTCCAAGCGGATAACAGTTATACTTTACCGGAAGTTATAGCCTTCTTTATAGCTTCCAAATCACTGGAGTTAGATGTTAGTTCAATTTCTACTCTCTCCAAGAGCCCCTCCAACTGGTCTCTTATGTCTCTAGCACGCTTCATACTCCTAACCTAGAAACATTGAAATCGCGAATTAGTAATGAAAGCACTACAATTTAACAAATTATACTGCAAAACATCTAAAAACTGTAAAAGTAACTTTTATTGGTAAAAACAATCTAAAAATCACAGCCACAACTTATCATGTGTACTATGTTCCTATGTGAGCTATGTGCACTTGTTATTAGATGTAAAACCAATAGACTGGAAATGAAATTCCCAATCTTGATTTGAAAAAATCATCACAGGCCCCAAACATCATTTAGTTTCATCTTAAAATTATGCAACATAAAACAGAATGACCAGAATATGTGTTTACAAGAATATTAACATGAAAAAAAAATGAAAATCATGTAACTTTACCTGAATATAATTCTCGTAGCACCATTGCGTTGAAAAATTAGTTTCTTTCCAGGAATTGTAAACCTTCAGAAGAAAAGGGAATAGAATCAGCAACCACCATATATGAAATGAACAAAGTAAACAAATCAGTTTAAAAATGAAACACGATATAAAGCATGATATCACAACAGTTGCAAAACTAGTCTAAAAAGAATATCACTGCTTATTACTTCCCTTGTAACTTAGTGGCCACAAAATAAAATTTTATGGAAGGATATCCCAAATTGTTCTCTCAAATGTACAGAACCATTTTCAATATATACTTGAGATTTATTTTTTAATTTAACTTCAGCCCAATTAACCTAATAGAACCACAAGTTGATTGAGTGTAGAGCTAGGATCAATCAATGAGTTGTTGGCGTGTAGAGACGGGTAGGATTTGGGAACATTGTGTGTAACATACTTTCTTTCATAAAAGACTGACCTGAAGAACCTAATTTATACATTGAAAATGAAATTGTAACCTGAAGAACCTAATTTATACATTGAAAATGAAATTGTAGAGTAATAGAGAAGTCATTAGTTGTATTCCCAAAAGAGCAAAATCAACATAATACTTAAGAGAACCAACCTTGAGCAGTGCAATGTGATCCCCCACATTGCCAGTGTGAAAATTCAATCTCGCATTGTCAGCATGAACTTGTTTGTCCTTTGGGCGGTAAAAAATTGAATTCCCAATAGAAAGCATAGCCGCAATGGAGATAGCATCCTCAGAACACTGGTACTTTTCTGAAGCAACTATCATTTTGGATAGCATGGGATCTAGTGGGAACTCTGCCATCCGTCTACCCATTTTAGTCAACTCACCATGTGAATTCAACGCACTCAGCGCAAATAGAAGTTCAAGTGCTTTTAGTATTGCTTCAGCAGGTGGTGGGTCCATGAAATCAAAATTTATCAGGTCATGGATACCAAGGCTCTTAAGACTAAGCACAACATTTGCTAGATTTGTCCTTTGTATTTCAGGTACTGTATTATCATCCAAATCATGAATATAGTTGTGGTGAGTATATAGCCTGTAGCACTTTCCAGGGCCTGTTCTTCCAGACCTACCAGCCCTTTGCTGAGCTGATGCTTTTGATACAGGAGCAACCAGCAATGACTCCATACCTGTCCTTGGATTGTAGGACTTCATTTTGCAGAAACCTGGATCAATTACGTACTTAATCCCATCGATAGTCAATGAAGTCTCGGCAATATTGGTAGCCAACACAACCTTACGTGCACCTTCAGGAGTTGGTTCAAATATTTTAGCCTGCAGCTCGGTTGGTAGATTTGCATATATAGGGCAGATTATCAGCTCTGCTATTTTTGTCCCCAAGCCCCTAGTCCTATGTTTCAGAATTTCTTCAGCAGTTTCAATCTCCTCCTGACCAGTGAAGAACACCAAAATATCTCCAGGTCCTTCCATCACATGAATTTGAAGTGCTGTTACGATTGCTGCATCCAAGTAATCGGCTTCTGGGGCTTTTGTATAATGTATCTCAACAGGAAACCGCCTCCCTGGAATTTTGAAAATTGGAGCAGAATCAAAATAATCACTGAACTTCTCCGCATCAAGCGTTGCACTCGAGATAAGCAACTTTAGATCTGGCCGAAATCTAGAAATATCCTATCACAGTAAAACAAAAAGTCATGATACAACATAAAAAGGACAGTTAAGACAAGATTAAGTCATAAAAGCAAGGGCTCCAGTGTGATTGAAGGTAGGAATTTTTCTATGGTCACATAGTTAACCATTATAGCAACAGGCTAGAACCAGCAGATTGCATTACCAAAACATGCATGAGAACGTATTTTCACAAATCATTAGTCAAATCTAAGATCACTAAAAGGAAAGAAACCAATTCAAACTCTATGATCAACCTTGTTGGTTAACCATTTCCATAGCATATAACAGAATCCCGACTCACCAAACTTTGAAGTTCATATAGAAGCCCAACCCCAACATAATGAGAATGTTCAAGAATGCGACGGGTAAATTGCACAGCGAATCAATGACATTCACATAATTATTTTGCATCAAAAGAATAACCTTGCGAACTAATCTGAAAATTAAGAGGGTTTAATCCCTTGGTGCCCCCCCCCCTTATTGGAAACTGACCAGCCAGGTCCCCAATTAAAAAAAAAGCCACAGCAGTCCCCAACTTAACGGAAAATAGGTCACACAAGGCTATTTTCTGTTAAGTTGGGGACTGCTGTGACTTTTTTTTTACTTGGGAACTTGACTGGTCAGTTTCCAATAAGTGGGGGGTCACCACGGTATTAAACCCAAATTAAAAGAGTTTATGCTTACCTTTACTAATCCAAATAAAATGTCCGTTGATAATGTTCTTTCATGAGCTTCATCTACCATCACAACACTGGAAGAATGCAACATGCATAGTCAGCTAACCAATGCAACCCATCTGATAAATCAAATAATATTACTATAAAACTAACTCACCTGTAACTTGCCAGGTCTGGCTCACCAAGGAATTCTCTCAGTAACATTCCATCTGTCATGTATTTCAGCACCGTTTTCTCAGATGTGCAATCTTCGAAACGAATAGAGTAACCAACCTGTAAATAATGAAATGTTAATGATAATCTCAATACATTTGTATTCAGATAACTATAACTATTATTTTCTTCAGTTAGATACTAATCAGGCGCTGAATAAAAATTTCACACTTGGAACGAAGATATAGTTAGGCAATCATGTATTGTATCTATAAGATACAGAAAGAAAAAGAAAAAGAAACGTAAGAATAAGCATGCAAACCGCTGTCTATCTCTGTGGACAGTTACATATATCAAAGTCAAGAGTATTTACATGGTGAAATCAAATAACTAGTCGCATATATACTCAAAGACTTGACATTTTATCATTTGCGAACTCATCATTAGTAGTATAATGATAAGAATACAACTACAAAGTGTACCAGAGACGGTCAAAATACACTGAATGAAGGAAGGATACCTCATGCCCAAGCTTAACTCCCATTTCTTGAGAAACACGAGCAGCAACACTCATAGCCGCAACTCGCCGTGGCTGAGTACATCCAATCTGAAAGAAAATAAAGAATATATTAAATTTCATACTACGATTTTAATAATAACCAACATTGATTCTTTAAATAGCTTCATTGAGAGTGAATGGTTCCAAAACTTCCATGGATTCAGTTTGGGTAATGAAAGGGAGTGCAATAGACAACAGATTGTTGTAAACGAAAACTAAAATTATAATTTGGTAAAATTGCATTGAGTATTACAAATGGCATTCCTAAATTCTAAAAATATAAATAATGCTAGCTTGCATGGGTGAACTCAAGAATTCTTTGGATACTTATAGCATTACATCATCTTCAGCATTCATAACAATATGTATCTGCATTTTGTAGCAGGTATACGAATAATATAAATCAACTTAATGTACAAATAGTTAAAGAATTTATAGAAACTGTCAGCTTGGCTTCTTGTTAGTTAGATTATATAACTAATCAACGTTTACATTCTAGTTGGCTATAAGGTCAAGAGGGACAATCTTCGTATCCTTGCTATTTGTGCCCTATCCATGACTGAGTAAGAATCAATTGAGACTCTATAAGAATGAGAAAGATTTGCAATTGTGATGAGGAGTATATCAATCATAAGTTGACCAGTAATCACAATTTTGATCTTAAAACCTTTCTGAGTATTGAATAGTAAGTGAAGATCTGATGGACATGTGTTCCAACTAAAGTATCTTTTTATTGTCTGGACTGCCACATCAGTGATAATGTCACCATCGATTATCTTCTAAAGAGAAGGATGCAATAGTGAATTCTGCTTAACAATTAACTGAGAATTCATCCAAACCCATCAACGGTACAGTCTATCATCCCACTAATCTTTGTTTATTCACAAGTGAGCAACAGAAAAGGATCACCTAAACTTTTTAGCCAATAGGTTTTTATAAAGGAGAGAGATAATAATACCATTCCACGCTTGGTGTACCCAGCTTCATGAAGGTATTGGGGTATTTGCGTAGTCTTTCCTGATCCTGTTTCTCCAACAATGACAAGAACCTAAAGAATAACAAAAAACTCTGGATCATTAGATGATACAAGCACATGGATATACAGATGAACATTATATATTCATAGCGAAGTGTAAGGATGTCCCCTTTTGCTCAAAACATAAAAATGCAACTGCCAAAAAAAAAAGACCTGATGATCCTGGACAGCTTGGAGCAATTCATCCCGATATGGATACACAGGCAAAGTTTTTCTGTCAGCCTGAAGGATCAAGAAGGAAAGAGGTAAGCATACCAGAAGCAATGATTTATTATGAGATTCAATAAAATGATCTGGAAAATAATTCTCTATTTCTTAAAGTGTACTAGCATTGATGTGATACTAGACTGTATAACCACATTGATTAATGTATAGCACTTACATTAACTTTAGTAATAATTAATAATTTATGATATATCACTGATAGACTACAATCTCAATAAAAAATTCCATCAACAACATACTTGCAAATAATTTTTTTCTTTTCGGTCCCAAGTTGTTTTTATTTAGTGTAGTCCAACTCCCAAGATACACACACGCACACAGTATCATAATACTTGCTAGCAGATAGTGTTTCATAATACTTCCTGATCATTTCCTTTAGTAAGATTTCTCATTTCTTGTCTAATGTATACTAACTAACTAGTTTACTGTTATTGGTCTTGACAGCCATTATAGTTATCTTTCATGGGGACTATGTCTACCACTTGCTTTTTCCTAGCAGTAAATTCATTTGCAAATTATGAAAGGAGAAAATTCTCAATTGCCTTAGAAACTAAAATGGATTGAAACGCACACCTGAAGCTTCTCAAATGCCGATTTTGCCACAGAATCATCATGTGACTCAGTGGGTAGCTTATCATCATACTGCATGTACAAAAGTAATATCAAATGAGATTTAGCATGAAACACTGAAACCAACATAAGTTGCATAGTAAAAGAAAAAAAAACATACATTATCACCATCCATCACTGATGCCTTGATAAAATCAATCTGATCCTCAAACACAAACCTACATAGAATGATTTGAGAATACGCTAAAAATTTGCCTCATATGTAAACGAAGAGGTAAGAAAACGCATTCTCTAGCTATAGCATTTGAATTTACTATTAAATGCAAGCTAAAATGGTTAGCGGTAGATTCTAAAAGCAGTAAATGAGGATATAAGGAACAATTGGCTGGAAACCAAGTACTACTTACTGATAGTCCTCAGATGCCTGTTTTTTATTTTTTGAACCATATTTCAAAGTGGCCTTCCCTGCAAAAAAAAGAAAAAAAAAGGTTCAAAATTATAACCAAAATAACCAGCTAGAATATAGCTAAAGAATTTGAAGTAGCATAATGCTTGTAGCATTAGTAAGAAGCTACCAATTTGATGCTCCTCCCAAGCCTCCTGTTCTGCAAATGGGTTCATTTTATCCCCAGCACTTGAGTCCCTATAAGGTACAGAAGAAAATAATAGATAAAATAAGACAATGCAAGATGATAATCAAGAAATTGAGATAGAGAAGAAAAGGTTAATGAAGTTTCCATACGAGTGAGATTAATGCATCGATTTGAAAGATGCTTGCAAAAACTAACCTATAACGCTGCAAAGCTACAGCAAATCTCTTTTCCTGATTCACGCCCCCATCCACATCATAAGCCTCTGGCATCCTGTACTGTACTCCAGAGAGAATGTAGAAGAACAAAAGAAGAGGAAATGCATAAGAAGATAGAAGTACATAAAACAGAACAAGGTGTTGTTATAAAGCCTTAGCCAGTCAGCAATTGTCTCAGACAGCAACCAATTTCTAAGTTAAAAGGATTTAGAACAACACAATCATTCCTCTGAGAATATCTACATGCTGGCATAAAGTTAAAGTCAAAGTTAAAACATATAGTCTCCAAAGTATACTAGCTTCTATAGTTCTATCAAACGATATATTGTCCTAAATATCTGTTTGAAGTGTTCACAGATGTTTGGCAAGCACAAGAATAAATCCATCACAGATTTGATGTTCCATAACATTTCCCATAAATAAATAAAAAAAGTCAGCCTGGCTGCATTTAGCAATAATACCTACTCTTCAACTATAACCTAAAAACTAACCCATCAAGTATAACTATAGCTGCATGTTACATTTAATTATGAGCATATAATGACAGAACTACAATCTCCAAGAATACCCAAATATGAACGACAAAACAAAATAATTGATAAATAGAGGTACCACCGTATATCACTATTAAATGTAAAGGAATTTGCATACTACCTCAGTAATATCATCGGTATCTTCGGATCGCTTCTTAGCAAGTTCGTATATTTCCTTTTTGTATCTGCAAAACGGAAATTCATAAAAAAAAAAATCACCATTCGAGCATTACAAGAAAAGGATGAAAATATTGATGCTCATACCCAACAAGGTATAATTTATAAAGGTATACATGAGAAAAAGATAAGAACTTAGCATTAACTATGTTTCTAGAAACAAGTACCAATTGGCACCACCAATGTGATTGCCAATAATAGCAGGGCACAAGTAGACACCATGGCAAAGACCTAACAATTCATAAAGTGAAGGCAGTTTTAAAATAGTATTTTGACAAACAGTAGTCTATTAAGGCACTAAACTGTGAAGCGTCAATGGAATGGAAAGAAAGAAAGAAAAAACATAGCACAGAATTGAAGTGTAATTCTTACAAAACAACGAAAAAAAATTCCATATGTAATAAGATAAACAAAGGGTTAGTGAAGCCAATGGCTTTAAAATATTTTTAAATGAGGGAAATAAAAAGGATGGTAGAGGGTCATGCTTTGCCTCTAGCATTTTCAGTATGGAAAATGATAGGTCATCACCTCACTGAATTTCCTTATCCAACATGAGTATGCTTCCAGAAGATATTTATCATAAATTGACCAGCCAAAAGTGTATGTTTCACATGATCACATCAACATTTTCATATATACCTTTGAAGAGGATGAAGAAAGGACAAAAAAAACTGAACATTTGAACACTCATATAGAAGAGGTGAAGAATACAAAAAATGATAAATATTTACTCACAGTCTCACACAACTAACAAAGTAATTACCTTAATTCACGGTACTCTGCTTCAGTAAGTTTTACACCATCAAACAGATACTGTTCATCTTCTATATCATCTCTGAAATAGAAAACATAGAATAGAGGTCACATAGCATAACGGATACAAGCAAGCTTCCTTCCTTCTTCTGTGGATAAATATCAACTATAAGAACAGCACTGAATTTAGGTGGGAATCTATGGCTTATCGTACCTAATCTCTTCCAATTTTTTTTGCTCCCTCTTCTTTAAATATTCTTGTCTTGAAACTTTCCTGAAACAGAGACAAGACACTGAAAATGAATTCTCCTAAAGAGTAAGTATATCAGGAATACAGCGACGAAGACAAACTACTAAGCAAAAAAAACTTCAATTTAGTTTAATACTTTTCCTTAATCTTAACACAGTTTATAGCAAAACAAATTAAGATAAATTTATATAGATAGATGTATACCCTTGTGAACACATATACATGACAAGGACATAACAGAAAGCACTGGCAAGGCTCCAAAACAGTTGCAATAATAGATACGTATATGCATTCTGAATATGAATGAGTCAGTACTCAATGCAAGAGTTCTGATTGGATTGATATGTTCCATAAATTAAAATCACCACTCCTCGTGTCCACTTGATGCATAGATTCTGTAACTGAGTGTGTGAGTATGTGTGTGTAGTGTGTGAGCATTTCTGTAAGTGCATTATTCTTAAATTATTCAGTGTGTTTGGAAATATTCTCCTTACAGAAAGAAAGGATTTGTAGGACCACTCCAAGTCACCTTCTTCATTCAAGTTTTACACGTTCTCAAAATTTATGTATGATAATTTGTGTATAAAAATGTAGATACTATTTTTCATCTATTGAAACTAAATATATTTGAAAATTGAATAGTCAAAGTTAGTTTCAACTGACTTTAAAATCATATTAGGGCAAATATTTTGGGACAAGAGGAAGTACCTAATAATACTCAATCTAAATCACGTTAGATACAATCCATCAACAAGAATATCATATATTATACAATTAGAAAACCAGACAAACCTTAAAGCATCAAGGTCATCTCGCTCCAAAGCATTTGATCTTCGGATTAGTTCTTCTGTTGTAAACAATGCATGAGAAAGACGACAACATTGAAATAAGTATATAAATGTACCATTGATATAGAAGTTCACATATATGCACGTGTATATGTGCACCTGCAAACAAATGTTAAGCATTATTTAAATATATGCTCAAAAAGACATACCTTCCTCTTTTCGTGATAACTTTTGCTCTGTTAGCTGTGAGAAGGGGGGAAAAAAAACAATACAGGAAAATGAATATGTGTCACAATAAACATGTGCAAAATAAATAAAATACAACTGCATGTCTAATACTGATCATTTATATATTATATGTAAAGAAAAAAAACAGCAATCAAAATGAGCAACTAAATCAAGTGCCAAAGTTTCAGTTACAATGTATCTAGGCTTAGGTATCATCATTTTTTTTGTTCACAGACCCACTACCGGTAATGCTCTTACCAGAGATTCAGAGAGTAGTTAAAAAATAAGTATGGCAAAGTGAATTAATGATGAATGTCTAGGACCAGTGAGGAGACGGTACATCATCTTTTTCGCATCCCGGTGCCAAGGGATTGTTGGACACTAGCTTTCTCTCTAGCAGAGGTGTCCAAGATTACCGATGGCTTCAAACATTTTGCTATGTTTTTTCAAACAAGCTAGGTTCATCCGTTTGTGATGGTTAGTCCAACTTATTCCCGCATCAACACACACACACATATATATATATATATACATTTCCAAGCCCAAGAGGGTAAAATCAGTTTATAAAACTACCAAGCATTTGGTTATGTAAAGAAATGATATCATGAGCGAAAATATTCCCAAGACAACTCTTTCTTAGCCAGCAAAATTTAACCAATGGAGGAATAAAAGTAAAGGTAGATTCCGTACTAATGAAATGAAATTGAAGATACTAAAATACTAATTATATGGTAACATGTACCTTCCTTGTTGATGCTGCATCCCGCTCTTTTAAATTCTTCTCTAACTGCTCCCTCTCTCTTTGATCACGCAATCTTTCCTCCTCAGACTGCACATGAAAAGAGATGAAAGACATTTTTCACATTCAGAAAAAGTAAAACAGCTTAAAGTCAAATCACAGACCAGCAGATGCAGGCAGTCTTTCCGCAATAGAACCAGGATGCTATTTGATTATTTACTAATCAAGACAACAATGTTTGTTTATTTCAGAAAGATGCCTGATTGAATAACTGATAATACTATTCAGGTGATCGAAATATACATACATAACTAGGTAGAATTTCATATTTCAGTAGTCTTCAGCACAGAGGGAGTATAATGATATCATCTACCACTAGCATCACAACAAATTAAACAAGGATTCCGCCACCCAAAATCCCTAATAACTTATTAGCAAGTCCATCATGTCATATGCAAATGGGTGATTGAATAGTGAGCAACAGACTAAGCTATCTCTCGTTGTTATTGATGAAAACTGAAAACACCAAGAGGGCAGACATGCCCAACTTATGCATTCACATTTTGAATATTAAATAAAATATAATACCTCTGCCCCATCATCTTCATCTTGAGAACTTCGTCTCTTAACCCGTCTTTTATCTTCCATTTGCACAACCTCCTGTAGGGTTGCATTCAGTCAAACAAAAAGTAACACAACATTAGACCAAGCATTGATTGGCAAGCTTACCATAACAAACAAAAACCGAATTGTATCAGTAAGAATATAAACACCGTGCCTCTTCATCTTCATCATCTTGACTCGCATTCTTCTTTCTGAATCTTTTCTTCTTATTCCCAGCACTCCTAGACTCTGGAGGATCCACAACAGATGATTTATTGCTAGCAATACCAGCATCAACCTCATCCTCATCATCAGCATCCAGAAGGGCATACGTCTTCTGTTTCCTCGCCAACAAAGCAGCTTCCTTTTCGTGTTGCTTGTATAGCTGATGCAACACAATTACTATAAAGATCAATACTTGAAGAGCACATCATTAAGTCTGTAAATCTTGCAGAACTTGAAAGTACTCACGTTCACACTAGCTGCTTTACGAGGAACTCTGGCAAATACGTCTTCAGCAAAAGCACGAGTCTGGCTCGACGATGGCAAACCGAGCTCGAGCAACTTGCCAACTACATCTCCAGGTGCTGAAGCTTGCTTAGCTGCAAAAAAAAAAAAAAAAAAAAAACAACAACTTCATCCCATTATAATGCCGCAACACAAAAAAAAAACAATATTAAAAAAAGTTAAGAACCAAACTTACTTAATCCAATCACGTACTGAATCACAGTGGGCTGCGAGTAACCCAACAATTCTATCAGTTTATCAGACACCCAACTCTTGAGATTGCTCTCGGTCCCCATTGCCTCTCCACTGAGGTCTACACGAAAGTTATTGAATTTTATAAAATAAAGGGATAATTATGGACA